>JAOQMQ010000008.1:411164-424784 GCA_027563845.1 Erythroxylum subrotundum
AATTATTAAATACATTAAAAATAAATATTAATTTATAAATAAAATTTAATTTTAAAAGTATTTATTTTAATACAATAAATATTTTTGTTAATAATTTATTAATAAATGTTATATAAGACATTAAAATAAACTAAAACTAAATTAAAAACAGAATTAAAACTAAACCCCCTAAAATTATGGATTTCTAAGACTATAAAAATTAAAAAAGGTATTCTCTAGTCTTTCATTGTTGAGGCAAGCCCATGCTAAGGCGTTTTTTTTAAATTAAAGGGAAACAACGAATACATATTACAAAACAGATATAGAAAGAGCTCCCTGGCTTATCCTCTAATAGGATATGATGGCACCCGATAGGTATAGTATCAAAATAAATGACACCGACTGCAAAATGTTCTGCGTAGGTAGCAAGCTAGTCGGCATATCTGTTGCTCTCTCAGTATACATGTCGATGAACAACAATCCAGTTGTGAGTGAATAGATCGTGAATACCCCAAACGATGGGGTTGAGGACCGAAGGGTGGTTGTTCAAAGAAGAGAGGATATTGTGCACTGCGAAAGAGTCCGCTTTCAGTTTGATCCGGCGGAAGCCCAAGTTCTAGGCAAACGAGAAACCGGTAAATACTCCCCAGAGTTCAGCCGACAACGAAGTGCACCAGCCGAGGTTCTGAGTGAACCCGCCAAATCAATTGCCCGCGCTATCTCTTATAAGGCCGCCTGCTGTAGCCAAGGATTGGGAACGATTGCACACTCCATCGGTATTTAACTTGACCCATCCAGGTGGTGGTGTGCTCCATCCGATGAGATGCTCTTGACGAGGACAGTACCTGGAGTTAGTTCGGCTTTGTCACACAGTAGATTGGTGGATTTGATCTGCATAAGACAATACGTGAAAAATTGGTGAAGAAGGTCAATTGAAATGCTCGTAAAAAAATGACATGTTTTGCCAAGCCGAGAGAAACCAACAGATAGTTCCAAAGAGAATGACCCAATCGTGGCCCAATCTTGACCACGTAGTGTAAAACATTTGTTGTCTAGTTCGTTCGTGGGCTGGCTGGTCTCGACTCTTTCTCTGGTTGAAGGACATGAAAGGATCCCTTCGTAATTGCTTACACGGATTGGGTTTCACTTCAAAATTGAATCCAAGATCCATGAATGTGATATTAAAAAGTAATAATAGACTGGGCCCATTAATTTATTTTTATTAAATTATTTGTGGGACTGAAAACGTTGGAGGAACTCAAAAGTTTCATTTAAAAAAAATAAAAAACAACTGGCATTAGCATTAAGAATAAACGCAATCCAACGAAGATTTGGGTCATTCTCTTCTTCTTTTCTCGCTTCTCCGTTTCCCAATACTCCTCCACTCTGCTTTATGTTTCAACATCTGCCTCTGTTATGCATCGGATATACACACTCCACGGACTAAAATGATGGGTTTTTTTTGGTTTGGTTCTTCTTGAGTTATGTGACCAAAAAACAAAACTGATCAGAAGAAAAAAAAAAAGAAACAAAACCAAAAGTCCTTCACTCGTGTCTTTCCTTTTCTGTTTCCACTGTTGCTTTTTCTCGTAAAATGTGTTTCCACTAATGTGCAAGCTTGTCAATCCTTGGTCGTTTAAAATGAGAGCTATTTCTAGTAAAATGGGAAAGAATAATGGAAGTGTAAAGACAATAGTTTCGTTTTAATAATTTAAGCAATTTAAAATTTTATTTTTAAAATGTTCTAAATTTTCTAATGTTTAAATTAACAAAATCTTCTCTTATACTTGATAACAATTATGAGAAAATATATACAATATAAATATTATACATAAATTAATCAAAATTTATTAATATAATTACCTAATTCTCAAACCTGTTATTTTTTACATTCAAACTCAATTAAATACAGTCATTCAAATTGAGTTCTTGACATGTCATACAAAATAATACTCCCTCCTATTCATAATAAGTGTCGTTTTAAAGGGATTTTAATTATTCATAATAAGTGTCGTTTGTGACTTTTTATGCATATTTATAATTTTATTTCCAAAATTACCCTTTAATTTCTCTCACATCCTAATTACACAGATTATACAGATTATATTTTCAAAGCACTTTAACATGTAATTAATAAAGGTATATCAGATATTTCATTAACTTTCTTAATAAGTGTGCATTCTTCTAAAACGACACTTATTATGAATCGGTGGGAGTATTTTTATTATAATTCTTTAAATCCCAAAAATTACTTAATATAGCTCTATTATATATATCTAAACATTATTTAATATTTAAATTCAATTATTAAATATTAAATAATGTTTTATCAAAACTTGTCCCATTAAATTATGGACAATCAAATGTACAATGATCCCAAATTCCCAAATGGTTTGCTTTAGTTAGAGTGTTGCTTTGAGCGGTTAAAGGTTTGGTCAAGATAATCTGTATGGTGCCGTATGCACTTCACTTCAGGGTGGTGTTTGAACTGTCCAGATGTTGACATATCATGATTGAATGCCCTTTTTCTCGGCAACAATGAAAGCAGAAACCATCTTTATCTATATGGATATTTCAGGGGTAAACCTCTTCTCTCTCCTGTGGTTTTTCCTCCTTCAAGAAAAACAAATATATATTATATATAGCTCCTGACAAGCTCAAACTTGGATTTCATCAGCTTACTTCCACCATTGTTATACTCGATAGTTTTTGTGTGTTTCGAACATGAAGTAGCAGTAGAGGCTTAACCATCGGAGGCTCGGGAACTTTCAGTTTATGGAATCTATGTAATAATTGGTAAATTATGGGATTATAGTTATATTTGGCAAATAACGAATTGTATTAACTGTTAGCTTATTTTATTAGCGGTTAGCTTATAGTTGATTACATCATCTAATTCGACAAGCGAATAACATTAGCTGTTTATTAAAGATGTTTGGTAAAATTAGTTGTTTAGTGTTAGCTGTTGATGTGTAAAATAACTTATAAAGACATGATTTTAAAAAATTATAAGGTCATTATTAATATTTCGTTGAATATTTTTATAAAGATTTAGATTTTAGATATTTAATTTTACAAGAATTAAGTTTATAACTTTAATAATAATAATAATAATTTAACGTTAAATCCTCTATTAATTATGAATGATGCAGCGAGCTACATCATATTAGCATTTTTATATAATATGTATGAAATTAGTTATTTAATAAATTAAAAATATCTATAATTATAGTATGACACAGATACGATATATATCATAATTCAAAATTTATGAAAAGAGGGTATAATTAGTTTTTTACCTATTAAATTTTGGCTGGTCATCTAAAAAGTTCCTCTTACGTAGCTTTTAGAAATCAGCTTATTGGAGTTAAATAAGCTAACTAATAAGTTATTCACTAAACACATTAATAACTTTTTAAAATAGTCAAAAAGTTAACTTTTAATAAAAAAAATTAAAAAACAGCTGATAAGCAGTTTGCCAAATGCCTCCTATGTAAGTGATTAGAGTATGAGGCTCTTCCACATTAATGTGGAACTTGTCCATGTTTTAAGGAAAAGCCATCGAGTTCCAGCCGACTTAAATGTCTCAAATTGTATTCAAATGTTTGACACTAAAACGACTCCATAATCATATCATTTCAAATTTTATAACTAAGTCCAATTGCCTCAAATGATTAAGCATTTCAACCTAGCTAGCATCAAAAAGAATATATAAGTAGCTACCTTCCAAGTTAAATCATGAGTTAAGCTCTTCACGTGGGTTACTGCTGCTATATATATATATATATATATTTATAGTTCATGATTGAGGAACCATGTTTACTAACTCCAAGCTTTCCCTTTCGGGTCATTTTTAGGTTGAAGGAAAGTGCCACGAGCAAGATCGGAACACATATTTGCATTATCGTTTAAGAAAGTATCTTAACTTGTAAGAAATGAGATTCTTATTCTCCTCCATTGCAACCACTAGACAACTGTAATGTATAATATCAAAACGCAAGTGAAAAGGAAAGGTGTGGTGTAACCCAAGGTTAGGTAAAGAGCTGAGATCATGCGAAGACCAAGAGCAGGGTCACTCTTAGCTTGCTGGCACCCAAAATACCTTGTCCTATAAATTAGATGGAGAGTCACAATCGCAGGTATCTTTTATGCAAATCACTCCAACTCCATATAGAAGATAGAAGAAGAAGATGCTACAAATGATCGATGGTACTTAAGAAAATACCACGATAAATGAATTTATTATGTAAAATAACCGCCTTAATTGAATAATATAATTAATTAAGAGCATATAATTGAGTCTTAATGTTTATTTATAAATTAATTAAACTTAGCTATATTATCATTATTATAATGAACAAAATATTTTTTACATAATATTCAAATAATGTTAATTATAATAATTATGACTATAATAAAATAAATTTACTACTTTTAATAAATGAGGATTATTTCTTTTCATATTTTCCATAATTATTGTTAAAACTTTTAATTTTTCCAAAATTTATATAAATTATGTAAAAAACTAATTTTTATTGACGCAATGATTAGCAAAGACAAAATGTAAGAGAAAAATTAAAAATAATTTTAAATCTAATTTATACTTAATTTAAAAGGCCAGTAATTAAATTTAAAACTTTATAAAATTTTGCATTAAATTAAAAAAATAAAAATTTAAATTGTTAATCCAAAATTTTTAATATAAAAATTGTACTAAAAAGTTGATAAAATGATATAATATGTCAATTGTGAAATTCTCGTTAAAATATAAATGAAAATTTAAAAAAATGTATATAATTATATTAACTATTTTGAATAATAATTATAATTTTTTAAAATAATAAGTCAAATCACGGTTAATTGCCCCGGTCTCGCGTCCTGAGACTGAGATAATAAATTGTCCTGCAAATTCATGCATTCACTGTGACTACTATCATGCAAAGTTGCATCGACAAAGTATACCTACGTACATTGTCTTCTGGTACTTACTGCTCGCACACAGAAACATCGTGAGATCAATTTAAACCAATTAGATGTGATTGAGCACTGTGAGGAACTGTAAATCACCAGTTCGTGTCAACTTTTAAGAGATGATTAATGATTATGTCTTAATCAAATAAGACGTAGCTAGCTAGCGTAACTAGCTAGGCGGCTGGAGAATTGGAGTTTTTTCTTTCACGTTGTTTAAGGTATTTGGAAGTGTTCGATAAGGTTGTAATTAAGGTAATTGACAGTCTCTTCTCTTCTCCCAAGCCGGAGGAACTGTTTTGGATTTACATGGTTCATAATTATTATAGAAATCTGAGATCTTTAAATCTTTCTGTTCATGTCAAAAGGAACTGTTTTGGATTAACATGGTTCATAATTATTATAGAAATCTGAGGTCTTTGAATCTTTCTGTTCATGTCAAATTCGAATGAATAATTCTTAACAAAGGAAGAAGGACAATCTATTACACTTTCTCATAAGATTAACCTGAAATAGGAAAAAATGAGACCTTTAAGAATAGAAATGGCTATGAAGTTAGTTCACATCTCTTGTGCTAATTAAGCCTGAAGAGGTGACAGGAAGACGCGAGTTTTTTCACAGTTGTATTTATTTATTGTTGCTTGTTTTCTTTAATTTTCTGTTCAAAATCTCAGAACTCATGAGTGGCCTCTCAAATCAAGAGACCCACCAAAGGGTTTTGATTCTGGGGAGTTGAATCACCTCCATGTTTTGGCTAGAACAAGTAAAAGAAGACTCGGTTGCAGATGTGATCAGTCGTGGGCAGGGTACATTTTCTTTTGTTTGTTTTCTTTTACTATAAACCAACCAATTACACACATACTCGCCCCACCACCGTCACTCTCAATTTCTGCACTCCAAAGTGTCCAAACTCTCTCACACCTGACAAGCCGTATCAACCCATCTGATTCTCTTACTCAACTTTCTCTCTCCGAAACACCAAACACGCAGAGAGAGAAAAGGAAGTGAATTGTGAACCAATGTTGGCAAAAGATGGTAACTGAAAAAGAGAGAGTTGATAGGAGAGAAAGTTAAGCAAAAAAGAAAGAAAAGGAGAAGCGGAGGAGAGAGGCATATGTTTGCTTTAGTTTCCCAAGAGAGGGGGAAAAAAAAAAAGAGTTTTGCGATGCAAAAGATGGTGTGAGACGGAGACAGGAAGAGAGAAAGAGTGATCAGATGCTCCCAACAAAGAGAAAGTGAAAAAGGGACACTTGAGCAGGAATAACATATTATCCTTTGTTTCCATAGAGAAGAGAGACATTATAACTTGTTTCTTATGATCACTTCGCAAAAACTTGAGCTTGTGTAGGATCATGAACTAGCCATGGCTTTTCAGCTGTTTGTTGTTGCTGCCATCTTCCTCTGTTTAGCTACACACACGCTTTCTTATGAGCCTCGCAACCACGAAGGTAAGATCTTCACAACAAGCCATTTAGAAGGAAATATAGATGAAGTTATTGTGCTTTATCGTAATTCTAACATCTGGTGGAGATTTTGATGCAGTGGAGGCTCTGATAAGTATTAAAGGAGCATTGCATGATCCACATGGTGTTTTAAACAATTGGGATGAAGACTCTGTAGACCCTTGTAGCTGGGCTATGGTCACTTGCTCGCTTGAAAATCTTGTTATTGGCTTGTGAGTATTTATTTCTCACTTCAAGATCGTTTCTTTTTTTGGTCTGGTTTTCCTCTTTTTCATTGTAAGGATTTAAACTTTGTTTGAACAAGACTACGATCTTTTCTGGGTTTTGCAGGGGGGCTCCCAGCCAATATCTCTCTGGAACTCTATCTAGGACCATAGGAAATCTCACAAATCTTCGACAAGTGTAAGAATCAAGTGGTCTTTTGATTCTTCTTCCCACATTTGATGGACCCATCTCCCATGAATTATTTCTTTTGCTACCTTCCGTTTGATTACGTACAAAAGGAACATCAAAGAAAGCAGACAAAAGTCTAAGTCGTTTAAGCTTTCCTTTAGTTATAATTTTGAATGTTTTCGTTTTCAGAACACCATATCTTCAACAAAAAGAAGGAAAGGGAATAGCTTTGTTCCTCAGTAACATATAGCATGAAGCCTCCTTATCTAGACAGGTTGACACAATCTTTTCATATTTCAAGTTTTGTGGTTGTGCACGTACAGGATGTTGCAGAACAATAAGATTTCTGGGGAGTTGCCACCAGAACTTGGTACTCTTTCAAAACTTCAGACATTGGATCTTTCTAACAATCGATTCTCTGGAGCTGTTCCACCGTCCTTCGGTCAATTGAAGAGTCTCCAGTACCTGTAAGTGTCTTGTGACGTTTTCTATGCTCTTGAATTCTGTTTGGTTGCCGTTAAAGTTGGGAAAAAGAAAAAGAAACAGAAACGTTCACTTTACTTGCAAAAGTAGCGAGACAATGGAAACAAAAAATAATTCAGAAATATAAGAGTTGTACATGTGGATTAGTTATATGCTAATGCTACTAATTTTATACTCATCACTAGAATCCAAATGGTTTTGTCTCTTTTACAGTCTTTAATCAATGTTGATCTGATGTCATTCTTAAAGTGATCTTACATAGTGAAGTTGGTTTTTTGGTTTTGTCATGTGATGAGAGTAGGAGGCTGAACAACAATAGTTTGTCGGGGCCTTTTCCTGTGTCGTTGGCCAAAATCCCAGAGCTTACTTTCTTGTGAGTATGGTTTTCTGCTTTACACCTACTTCAGGATTGGAGGTTTTAGAATTGCAACAACTAAAGATCTTTATCACTTTTTTCCCCTGACTTTAATATGATTGCTTAATGTCTTACTGATGAGTTTTTATTTTTGAACATTGCTCTGGTCTGGTGTTTCAGAGAATTGTCTTACAACAATCTCAGTGGACCACTGCCCAAGTTTCCTGCAAGAACGTTCAAGTGTTTTCCTTACACAACAGAGACGTCTCTTTCTATATTTTAGTATCTAAGTTGGTCAAATGTTAATGTTAAGCTGTTGTGAATGCAGTGTTGTGGGTAATCCACTGATTTGTGGAAGCAATTCCAAGGAACGTTGCTTTGGATCCATCACCGCTGGTCCTCTTTCCTTCTCTTTTAACTCATCACCCGGTACACTTCTATTGTCAGGCTCTTTCACTTCGCTTTATCTCTCAAATGATATTCCATTCTGTTTAACATCTTCTTAATTTAGGTAACCACAAGTCCAAGCAATTAGCAATTGCACTTGGGGTTGGCTTCACCTTTCTTTTGCTCTTGCTCTCAGCCATCGGTCTCATATGGCACAGAAAGAAACAGAGAAGTCAAATTGTACTTAACATTAGTGGTTGGTATCATTATAACTTAAGCCTTTTCAATGCAAAAAAAAAACATGGAAAAGTTGGTAATTCTCGAGGGTCATGGTATTTTATTGCAGATAAAAAGGAAGAGGGGCTAATAAGCCTAGGAAACCTGAGGAACTTCACCTTCAGGGAGCTCCAAGTTGCTACAGACAATTTCAGCTCAAAGAACATACTTGGTGCAGGAGGTTTTGGCAATGTATACAAGGGGAAGCTAGGAGATGGGACTATGGTGGCTGTGAAGCGTTTAAAGGATGTAGCTGGAACTGCTGGAGAATCACAATTCAGGACAGAGTTGGAAATGATTAGTCTTGCTGTGCACAGGAATTTATTACGGTTGACCGGATACTGTGCTACCTGTAGCGAGAGGCTGTTGGTGTATCCGTACATGTCTAATGGCAGTGTGGCATCAAGACTTAGAGGTTGGTACATGCTTTGTTTACTACAAATTTAAATTCCGCCAGTAACTAGAATTCAAGTGTTGTCATACATGCCGTGTCATGGTACTTGACTGAGTACTGAATTACAGATAATAGATTTGACTTCTGATTCCTCTAATGTATTTAATTTTGAATATTTTGGCTCTAGGCCTAACTGACTTTGTGATGGTTGCAGTTCTGTAAGGTTGTCTTATGCTATATGTTTTAGGAAGTTAATGACAGTGAAATACCTAAATTCCATCGAAGTCTGTTTGAAAGCTTCCATTGTAGAACTTATATTAGTTTTAACTTCCCTACTATTCCTTGAATGCTGTTATGCTCCTGCTAGAAGAATCAAATACTATTTGTTATGTTTTGTATTGGTTGTCAATTGAAGATTTCAAACTGAAAATGTCCAGTCAAGATGTTTCAGGTTGCTAAATGAATTCATTCTATTGACAATTTGTAGAGAACATAATACAAATTCTTAACACTTTCCTGATAAAGAAAAACAAGCATGAAAGTGAAAAAAAGGACAGGTTGGTTGGTGCATTTTATTGACGATAACAGCATTTCCTGTATTATTAACATCAGCTAAGCCTGCACTGGACTGGAACACAAGGAAGAAGATAGCCATTGGAGCTGCCAGGGGTCTTCTATATCTTCACGAGCAATGTGACCCAAAAATAATCCATAGAGATGTAAAGGCTGCTAATGTGCTCCTTGACGAGTTTTGTGAGGCTGTGGTTGGTGATTTTGGTCTTGCAAAGCTTCTTGACCATGCCGATTCCCACGTCACCACTGCGGTCCGTGGCACCGTTGGACACATACCGCCGGAGTATCTCTCCACAGGCCAGTCATCTGAGAAAACTGATGTCTTTGGGTTTGGCATTCTGCTGATAGAACTTATAACTGGAATGAGAGCTTTGGAGTTTGGAAAAACTAGTCATCAAAAAGGAGCAACTTTGGAATGGGTAAGTATCATTCTGCTGCTTAACTATGTATGCGATCCATTTTTCTGCAAAAGGTAAAAACTTGAGAACCAGACTTAAGAACTCGTATATTTCCATACATTAATAATATTACATTTTTGTGGTGATATTGTAGTCCCAACATTGACTACCTTATTTCTAAATGTAACATGTTAGTTTTTCTTTGCTTCATGATGAGCTTTTGCCTTTTCAACTTGAGAATGTGGCTTTATTAACACTTTTTTGAGAAATGCCTCAATTAACACTTGATTGCAAAGTTATCTATACATACGATTAACCTGGCAATGGTTACAGGTGAGGAAGATACAGCAGGAAAAGAAAGTTGAAGAATTGGTGGACAGAGAGTTGGGAAACAATTACGACAGAATTGAGGTGGGGGAGATGCTGCAAGTAGCCCTAATATGCACTCAATACTTTCCAGCCCACCGTCCCAAGATGTCAGAAGTGGTCCGAATGCTGGAAGGAGACGGCTTGGCTGAGAAATGGGCTGCTTCACATAACCATCTTAACACCACATTGAGCATCCATCACACTAATAATAAAATCAGCTTTCGCCCTACCACTGCATCAAAGCATGATGACAGAATTCATGATCGCTCCAGCAGCATTTTCGGCACAACAATGGATGAGGATGATGATGAGCATTCCTTGGATACCTATGCCATGGAACTCTCTGGTCCAAGATGAAAAAGAAAACCCAGAAACAACAATAGAAGTAGAGGTCTTGAACCAACATGGGAATGATTGCATATTGTATCCAAAAAAGTTTCCTTTACCTGTCAAAAGTAACTTTGTTTAAGAAAGTATATGCATAGGTCAGTTGGTGTTTGTAATGTTAATCAGCCATCCATCTTTTTCCCCAAGGAACTGTAATGTATATAGCACATTCTTTTGTCATTCTAAATCGAAATTACTAAAGTTTGTACATATCCAAATGAGAGAGCATGGATTTGAAGAGGTGTGCAAAGTGGGACCTGCGAAATGTGAAGATGAAAGTGATAGAGCCTTGCCTGACTGATACTATGCCACCAAGTATGAGACAGAATCCTGCACAGTGAACAGAGAGATATTGACGGGTTTTGACTGGTGAGAGGCATTGTCAAGTTCTGCAATTATGAACTCTTTAAGTGTCATTTTCTCTGCTTTTGCAGTGACGCTAGTTTTTGATGGTCAGAGGATATTTTTCTATTCGATCTTCTGAGAAAGAATTTCACGCTTGTCTTTCACTCTCTGTTGGTATCGGAATTGTCTTTCTTCTTCTTCCTCCTTTTTTAAGTGTGACCTTCCTATCCAAAATTTTTCTTTTTTTTTTTTTTTCCTGAATGGAGTAAGATTTCCCTGGTCTTTTGAGACCAGTTCCAATAAGTTTGGACTATACAATGTTGTCTTTACCAAAGTTTTTTTCTTTTTCTAAGAATTTGTCCCTAGACATTTCTTCAAGTTAAGAGATATATATTGATTGGTCATTCACTCTCTGTCTTTTCAAAATCGAGAATTTCATATCAACTCTGGAGTATTATTTTCAGCTTTTTTCATTTATTGTCTTGGGATTGATTTCAATTCTTGGTCTATATGTCTACATTATAAAAAGTAGACGATATATTATTCCCATCAAAGGAGCAAACTTGGAAAGTTGAAAGAGTTCTTTGAGTCTTTTGTTGCATCATAGCACTTTCACCCTGATTTTCTTGAATCTTCTTGATTTGGAACAAATCAAATACTTTTACAAAATTCTTACAATTTCTCACAGATAAGTTTTCACAAATTTTCCAGGGCGACCATGAACGTCTTGGTCCTTCAAATGCACCTCGTGGACATGATTTAGAATCAATATAACTAAACTATCAATCACTCCAAGAGTGTGGATCAAAAAGAAACCTCAAACCTGATCTTACAAGTTAATGTTCTAGAACAATAGCAAAAAACGGTTTTTGCTTCTTACCCATTGAACCTGTGATCAACCTAAATAAAACTTGTGCACGAACTTTGAGGCGGGATGGTTTTGGACTACAAACTTGGATCGAGATAGGAATTGCCAAAAGGATTAGTTGCATCAGCCTGCTTTTGGCCCTGCTCATTCTCCATTCTTAAGAAGGCTTGTTTTTGGACTACTGGTAACTATTTGAGTGTCATTTGAAGGGGACACGGTACTGGTGGCATTAAAGCGTTCATAGTTGTAGAACTCATTTTCATAAAATGGATCAGAGGAATAAAAGTCATTTTCGAAAGGATTAGATGGAACTTGTCCAGCGAGTTGAGTCCCATTACTTGTTTTCCCAGAAAATGCATCATTGTACAAGTGATCCAGTGCCAATTTGTCCAGTCCACCAATCTGCATCAGAAGATTCATATGTTTATAGCACATCAAAACTGAATTATCTGCCCTGAATTCGACTTAAAACTATGTTAGGTTTGATATGTAATCCATTCTAGTCCTGTTGACTAACTTCTAATACTAACCAATTTAGTTTCTACCAATGCAGCTCCCCTGGAGGTTGGAGCTGTCACAAGCTCAAGCTCCCAGCTTGCACTTTGAGGTGCTGTATTGATGAAGTTTTCAGAATTTAATGTACTATTTACAGAATTGATTGGAAGGTTAGATGCTAGAACATCAAAATTAACATAATACTATCTCACCATCTGTGACAATTGCAAGTCCAAGGTGATCGTTCTCATTCTTTTCGGGTGCCTCTTGCGTGAAGTCTTCCCAAGTCTGGCGGAATGATAAAGGTTAACCAAGATAAGATAAAACTCTTATGGGTAAGAACTCATAAAGCACTATAGTAAAACTTGAGAACATTGTTGCAAAGTAAGTCCTGACCAAAAGATCAGCAACTTCCACTGTCAATGAAGTCCAGTTCTGTTGATTCTCTGATGGTTCTGCTGATGTCCCATACGGGTTTGATTTCCATTCAATTTCATCCTCCTTATCATCATCAATTAGTGAAGAAGCTTCTTGGGTAGGTACAGCTTCCTGCGTAGGACTTTTGTTGTCATTTATCTGACAACACATGAGAAGGCAGGACGTTAATTGCAAACTTGCAGGATATATATTACAAGACTACAGAAGATGTTCACAGGGGAATCAAACAACAGTAGTAAGGATTGGAAGTAAGTGAAAATTGGTACCATTAAGACCTTTGGAGTGTCATTCACATAATCTTCCATTGCAGACAGGAAAGATTCTGGGGGCTGCAGTTATAAAACACAGACAAATCAGCAAAGCTTCATATACGTTTGAGGGCATGAGCAAGACTGGAGGTCTTTTAACAAGTTACTACCAGTTCAATACTGAAAAAATTCTGCCCCCGACCAAAACTAAGGCTCCTACAGAGATCAAAAAACTGGTCTAGACTTCTTGCCTACACGAGAACAAAAGTTTGCAAAAGGAGATAATCAATTTGGATTTAAAATCTAAAAAGAAGCAAATGAAACGCGATGACTAACACAGCAGATTACCTGATTCCCTGACTTCCTGTAAATTTCAAGTGCTCTCATAGCATCTTCCCGCTGCATCTCAAAGTGCTATGAAAAAAATGAAGTCACTTTCAGTAATTTTTTTGAACATTCATAATTACAAAGCACATAAGCTACCATTACTAAAGCAAAACCCCACCTTGTCCACCATGACGTGAATTCCAACTGCAATTTCCGCATAGAGATTTACACTTTCAGCTGCAACCTACAAGAGAAATCTCATGGAAAAGGGCTTGGACAATCAAGACCAGACTATATGAATGATATTTGTACCAATGAATTTGGATAGTTCCTTACAATTGAAAGGGCATTATGGATTAAGTGAGCCTGAAGAGCTGCCCCCTCTGGCTGCAGAAGTATGATAGAACCTGCACAAACACTTCACCCACAGCCAGCACACACACAAGCAAACACAGAATATAGCAAGACAACAAT
>JAOQMQ010000008.1:430012-442272 GCA_027563845.1 Erythroxylum subrotundum
GATTCTACCCCTCTCTTGCCTTAGCCTTCCTTCTATGGTAAGTGAACATGATTTTAGGACTCCTTTGGGTCGTATCAAAGTATATCATCAATGTTACTACAAATGATTGTTTATGGTTCTGACAAAAGCTTAAAGCTATTGGTGAGGCCAACAATGATATCAATTCACCTTATCCATAGTCTTGTTCAAACAATGATGACTGGATGCATACCTTGCAGACAAGAATGCGAATAAGTAGCTCCTGCAGGGCTTCTAAGTGCCTCAGCAAATCCGATGTCTCAATTTTTCTGATGGCCTGCCGGAAAAATCCTTATGAGGTAAAAACATTGTCATGTGCTTATGTAGTTTAAGAATAGAGGTGAACTCTGTATCAAGAACAAGTTAAGCTGCTGCATTATCAGATGCGAATACACTTAGTTTGCAATCGGTATCTTTATTAAGTAATTGGTTCTGTTTGGTTAAATACATTATGAGTGATTGAAATGCTGAGTGTGAATGACAATTAACATACAAAAAGTATTTATCTTTACAAGACATACCAGGTAATCTTTCTCAACATCATATTTCAAGATTCGGATACATTCAAGACGCTCTTGAAGATAACAAGCATAGCTGCGAATCCAAGCAGAACAGTCCCTTGCTTGACAGTTCGACACCAAAACACCAATTCGACAGCCAATTTCTCATGCTCCAACATTAAGGAAATAAGCAAAGTTCAGATAATGTAATAAATACCATTTGTACTTGAATCATCCTTGAACTGATATGGATTCAACACAAGAGCTCTACCCTGACCGAAGTTCAATAGCTCTCCATGGAATGTAGAATCAATTTCTCTCAAAGCACGGTGTATAATTACCAACACCTTTAATGCAACCTGGAATAATCACAATATAAAATATTTCATTTTGTGAATTATAGAAGGTTTAGAGGAATGCTAAGAGTGAAATCTCTATGATCATCTGAAAATGAAAATGTAAAATCAATGGTGTGCTTTCTTTTTTGGTCGCTTACATAAGTTAGCAACATAGTCCAAAACAAAGTATATATAACCTTGAACAACTATGGATTTTCAAGCTCTAAAAGTTATGGTATGACAGAACACGGGAAGAAATTGACAGAACAAGATCAGTGTGTATATATACTGTCCACTTGTGCGTCTTCTTCACACGTTTGATAAGGCGACGTATGCAGTAGGCAACATCCATCCGAGGACTTGAAGCCGAAAGTGCCCGGAAGATTTCTGATGACAGCAAGAAAGGTTATGTTATGTATAAAACTGCGGGGACCATGTTAAACATCCAAGAAACAAAGAGAGAGATAGAGGACCAAACCATGCTTTTACTCAATTTTGATATGTTTCTCCTTTGGCACAGCTTCATTATGTTTTGTGGCCTTAACAATGGCAATATCAAGACCCTGAAGCAAATAACTATTAATTACTAATTGCAAAACTAACAAAACAACAAACAGGAAAAGCAGACAATGAAAAGAAACAGATAGAAGTTAAAATACAAGGGAATAGTAAGTTGCAAGATCACCTTGTATTCGCTGTTTACTTTTGCCAATCCAACTTTTGTTGAGTCCTTCAAACCATCTATGGCTTTTCTCAAGGTCTGGGCAGCGTTAACTCCAGCTGCCATTCTGTTCCAAGAAAATATACGTGTTTCCTACAATCACCAATGAATACTGAATCAACCAATTTTTCAAATATAAAAGAATAATACAGCTTTCATCAATTTGAATCCCAGATGAAGAGAACTAGATCATTGTCTCAATCCTTACTTGAATCTAAAACAAATTTGATGTCAACATGTTAAGAAACCATTCAACCCAAAAGTTTGTTGGCTGGGGCTCAAGAATGGATCGTATACTATTCTGACATCTGTGTATCTGAGAAGTGATTACCTGCCCTTTGAAGTATGGCCGCTCGCGGACAGACGGTGGAACTGGAGAGAAAAGGACAATGTCTGCCGGAGGGAAAAGCTTAAGTAGCTACGAACTTGTGTTTAAACATGCCAGCAAAGAACTGTGGATCTAGCTATATATCCAGTTTGGAAACCATTTTCGCATAAGAAATTCAGAAGGAAAAACATCTTATAGAGAGTGTCAGATTTTGATATAAGCAAAAAAACATTGTTGCTTGCTAACTAACGACCAACATAAGGCACTTTTATTGGTGTCTCAGCGTTGGATATATTTGTCTTAACTCAAACTATTCTCTCTTGCGTTCATTTCCTATATGCAATAAACTAATGAAGATCAGGATAACGTCGACCTTCACATTAAGATAAATAGATCACCTGTCTGAATATCGATGTGCAGTGTCGTTGATGGACAGCTAAGTGGGTGGTCTCATGATGATTGATGTAGTTATGTTAAATGTGAGAGGCAGCTAAGTGGGTGGTCTCATGATGATTGATGTAGTTATGTTAAATGTGAAAGGAGAATGTCGGGTTGTAAGTTGTAACGAACTACTCGACAGGGATTGGAACATTTGTGTGATTGTGTCACTGGGAAAACAAATGGCTCTGCTTTTGATTGGCTTGCCAGAAACATACAGGCTGTAATGAAGCGTTACAATAAGCTTGTTAGATCTGATTCCTTCAGGCAAAAGTTGTTTAGAATCAGTTCTGATGATTTCCGAACAAAAAGATGCCTTTGCAAGTGCACATTCATGCACGTAGGTTGTAAGAACGTTCGGTTATCGCATGTGACGATCAAAATTAGGGGCTTATAAAAGCAGCGTCCTTCTTGTCTTCAGCCTTGATGCTTAATTTAAGGAAACGGTTTTCATGGAGTTTGCTCTCGAAAACATGAGGGGGCAAAATTTTTGCAATCGGTTCAACATATTTTTAGAATTGTCTGTTAAAATAACACTTTGACTGTGATCCATCTGCTAAATCCTGATGCTGCAGGGAACAAGATCAACCCCTCACAAACTTAATCACCTGCTTCAATATAAAGGAAAAATCCCAAAACTGGACTAGGAAAGGTTTTTAGGGAATTCAAATGTAGGGGTTTAAACACAAATTTGGTCAGAGTCAGACTAATTATGGTGCAGATCAGAAGATGGGATAATAAATGATCGTGTGTCTTCTTGTCTAACTTTGTAATTTCCTTACTCGTCATCTTTTCAATTATTTGTCAAATACACACCAAGAAACATATGAGAGCTATTTGCTCTGAACAATAACATAAGATTTGCAGACGTCTGAGTTTGCATTATCATAACATAGATTCCAACCAGATGACTGAAAACCATTTCATTAAGAAGAAAAGATATAGTGCACACACAGCTAAAGAAGACCTTCCATCATCTGGCAACCCAAATGAAAATAACATGATGTTATAATGGTTGGCTTCTGGTCTATTACACACCTATAGGTCTGAGAAAAAGGAGCAGTTCTGCAATGAAGATGTTGCATCTTATGTGTTTTATTATATCTAGCAAGCAGAATAATAAATTACATTTAAAGTTTGTTTTTTTATTATAAATATGTTATGTAAGCTGAACGTAGGGACTTGGCCCAAAAATGACAGAAACAGCAATTATTACTTGTTTGGTTGAAGATTGATGATCTTTTCTGCATCACACTTTTACAGTTTCGGCATCGCAAGCCTCGGTTAACATTGCCTCATGATGTTCCAAGTATTCTTTGCTATTCATCTCTGTTAATCTGCATCAGTAATCGTTTAACAATCGGAAAGTACAACAATGGACGATCAGCATACGGAGTCTCTGTTATGTAAACAATATGTAACTGAAATGTAAATCTAGATTACCTACTAATTGTACGATCTTTCGCAAATCCTAATTCATTGTCTACGCAAAGATCAGACTCGTCATTTCTCCTTGATCTCGCAGAAGTCCGGGGTGCTATGTGCTGGGCATCAGAAACCGTCACTATCTTTTCGAAAAGCTCTACTGGACTTCCCTCAGCAGAACACAACAGTCTAGAATGGTTTTCATACATCACCTGAAATAATAGTAACAGCAAGAAGAAAATGGTACTTCTTGAATAACTCCATTTGTGAAACAGGAAGACAATTCAACACAGTATCTTTGGGTCCACGGATTAAAAAAGATGCTTCGAACAAGTTTCCAAAAAGATTTTATATCATATCAGATCTCAGTCTTCCAAAAATTAAAACCCTCAACTCTATGATAACTTAAAAGACCAAATATTCATTCCAGGCCAGAAGAAGCAACCGTTTTCGACATATATGAAGAAATAAAGTAGTAGGAAATCAAAAGGTGCAAGACTTGTTTATGTATTCAAAAAGCAAATTAAAACAAAAAGTAGACATTTTGGCATACGTCGATTAAGGTGACAAATCGGTATGCTGCTGTTCTGTTGTGGAGTCCGAAAATTGGGACACCTTCCAATGCTAAGGTATGAAATTTATCTGCACATAAAGGATGTAAAAATCAAAATCACTCCCATTTGTAAAAGAAATAACTTCAGGATACTTGTGAGATATGATCCAAGGTAAACAATTTAGACATTTGATATTCAGAAAAAAAAATTTTGGACAGAGATCAAAGTATCTACTACTAGATGTTCAAGAGGAAAAACAGAAGAAAAGGCTTTTCTACGCAGGTTCTTGCTATTTTTCCAGGGGCTTTGTGTGTTATATTAACGGAATCAATGTCCAATCTACTTTTCCCCCATTGCAGTGCTGAAATGGTTTTATACCGCCAGATGTCAACTACTGGCTACAATCATAAGCAAAGCCCAGCTGGAAGAACTCACTGAACAGTCCAAAATAATCTGCTGCTCCAAGAGGTTTGTCACATAGTTCCTCAAAGTAAAAATAAGCACATCCGTTAGCACCTAGGGGCACCTAACCAGGTTGCAAAAAAAGCAAGGTTAATATGATCCAAAATAAGCTGTTATGCACATATAAAAAAAAAAAAACTAATTTACACACACCTGCAAAGTTCTACCCATTACTACTTCCACTTGCTGTGGGACTGCAGTTTGTTCTGCAATCAACTGTTGAAACTTTTGCTTAAGAATGTCAGATGAATCTTTTCCAACAAAGTAGAAACCTTGCTCTGCCTGAATTTGAGTATAATCAGCAATGTCAGGAATTGTCAAGGAATTTCGTTGTTTTGAAAAATGAAGATTTGAATTCATACTGAAGTCAATTTCCGATAATCCACTGACGAACCAATTTCATGAATCACACACCGTTCCTGAAAAATGAAAAATATATATAGATGTCATTGCTGCAGATAATTCTCTGACTGGAGAAGTATGCTAGCTGTCAGCATACTTTAGCTAGTTTATTCTCTCCAAACACAATGGCAAGCAAATGTTGGCATACCTTCAGAGTTGCAATGAAGGGCAGGAAAAGATCCCTCTGCAACCCACCTTCGTAGAGATTATCTGGAGCACGATTTGATGTTGACACAAGAATCTGGACTTGGCTCCATCATGCATAAACATATGAGTTCTAAATTTACTACCAATTTTCAACCATAAATCATTTTTTCAGAATATTAATAAATGGGAATCGACAAAGAAGACTTACAATGCCATTGCTAAATAGATGTCCAAAAAGTCGGTTCAAAATCAATGCATCAGCAACATCAGTAACCTACAAAAGTTACACAGCACCAAAGCTTTTAATGAATTGAAATCTTCAATACATGCATCAGTTTTTCAATTTATATACCATGAATTCATCAAGACATAGTAAGATGGCTTCATCTGATATCTCTGCTGCAACGACTTCAAGGGGATCTGAGACGCCCTTATGTCTCTGCAAGTATTTACCAGTTAACATAAAGTCATCAATTTGACTACCACGTCTACATAGATTGGTCAATTCAATCTAAACAGAAGATCTAAAAAGTACTGTGCAGAAACTGAATTAGCACCATATCCGACAATCAGAAATTGAGTTTTAAAGTGTGTGTAAGAATGATGCATGCCAGCCAAAAAGATAAGGTTGTTTAATCATTTTTACAGATATGAGGAAAGATGAATGTCGAATACAAAAAAGAAGACAGAGATAGTGGGGAAGTATAAATAAAACTTGAGATATCCATGTGAGAATTCTTACTTGCAACCGACTATGGACGTTTAGCATGAAATCATGGAAATGGATCCTCTTTTTCCTCCAATTTTCAGGCCTATAAATTGAATAGCACAAGATAAAATTGGCAATAAATATCCATGTGGCTTTCTTCAAAATGACCAAGATGATAATAAACTTACGCTCTTCTATATTAGGTTAATGATTTTAGATCCATCTACACTTAAATTCTTGTGTAAACTAACAAGGAAATATTTCCAAAAAATAAAGTAACAAGGAAATAAAGTTACTTCTAAAACAAATTAAGATAGGGAGCTCACAATTGCTCAAAGAACAAATCCATAAGCATTGTTTTTCCTGTGCCCACTCCACCATATAGGTAAAGCCCTTTAACGGGTGAATATGAAGACTGTGGGATGAACCGAGACCACAACCACCTACTCCTGAATAACAAACCGGAAACCAGTAAACAAATTTGATATATGGAGGTAAACCCAGAAAAAGATAGAAAAGAACAATTTCCAAAGCAAAGAAAATCCTGATGAGATGAAGGGAAGAATTTGAGTTCCATACAAGGGCATAATATTAAATGAAACAAATTCGAAGAGTCTACCTCCCAGATTTTTCTGAAGTTGAATAACGATCCAACTTGCAGGCATCAGCTGACTCCACAATCTCATCGTAGAGTCTCTGAAGTTCTCTTAAAGTGCCTACCTGCTTAAATTATCATCAGTATATCCTTCGACTAAAAACTAATAATTAAAACATCAAGAAGCATGAAATTTTCATCTTAACGGAAAAAGCCGTTCCCATATTTCAAATCAAAAACTTATAAGCCTGCCATTAAATTCATCAAGTTGCTATAAAACAAAATGTGTGACATCCATAGCAAACTTTCTCTTCCTCACAAAGCATACAGGTGCAAGGACAGACTTGACCATTTTACTTGAGAAACAGACACGGTTAATGTTAAACCTGGCTCACATTTTCCACTTGAAGTATTAACAAACACAAAAGGAATGAAAGTACTCGGAGAAAATGTTCATAAAACAAAATCCAATACCTGGCAGCTATCACCAGCCACAAGCTCACCCGCAGCTGTCCTTCTCTCATACTCCACCAGCGGCCCTCCTCTAGTCACATCTGCTCAACGTAAAAGAACAACAATCACAATTTCCAATCTCCTTCTCTCTTGATATTGGGCGGCCATCAAGGAAAGAGATAAAAACAAGCTTGAGCCAGATGGAGTCCAACCTGAAGTTGACATTTTGGCCGCATCGGTTGACAGAACTCTAGAGATAAAGAACTCTGGACATAGAATTCTACCATCAACTCCATATCTGGAGCGTCCATAAGCAGAACCACAACTGGGATTTACCCGATTCCTTTGACTTCTAATGAAACCAAACGAGTGGTTGTATTCCTGAACCTGAACCGCCGACAGAAACTGGCGCATGCATCTAACACTTCTTCTCATTTTTCTTTCCAACCCAAAGCTTATTATCCAAATCCAATTAACAGGTATGAGAATTGGTTTCACTCACAATTGACAGATTAGTCCTGCAACAACTAAAAATCATAACTCTGAACACTTAAACAATAAAAGACAACCAGATAAACTGAAAAAGAAAAAGAAAGTTCTTAAATTTGCATATAGCATCGAAACCAACGAGAACTCTGATCTCAGTTACAATCAAGAGTAATGTTTTTTACTTCAAACTCTTCAAAACAAAATATTTCGTGACAATTTTAAACACTTCCAATCTTTAATTTTTACAGAAAGAAAAGAAGCAGATTAAAGAAACTTACCTGATCGAAGGAACATCAAAATTCACCCCCGGGAAGCAAAAACTTGAACTTTGACAATAAAACGAGAAAAAGACTAGAAAAAGAGGGTGGTAATAAATGTATTATGTACATAAATCAAAATTGATTTATGGTGCTCTCTCTATCACCAGCACCCTCCTCGGACAAAGAGACCGACTGAGAGATAAAGAGACTTTAAGGTCGGAAAATTGAAGAAGAAAGAGACTCCCAAGTTGTTGTGAGGTTCGGTGTCCTTTTCCCCTATTTATTAACTGTTTAATAATGAAATTGGAAACTTCCGAGTGACTTGTTAAACATTAATCAGAGCATAAACATGTGCTACATCACCTATAACTCTTTTGCTTGATTTAATGAAGATTATGATCTGACGCAAAATATTGAATCTACAAATTTTGCACTTTTTCCACGTTCCAAGCACAAGTTTTGTGAATGATTGACAAAAACGCGCCGTACAAATAAATCCATCGTGTTATATTCATTAAGAAGGAGTGGACCCCATCAGATTCCCCATTCCCACAAGCCTATCACCGCGAATCCAACCACCGCTGTTAAACACATGTGGGTTGCGGTTTGGGGGTGCACCGTCTGCGACCTTGGTTCGTCGGACAAGTGTCAATGAGGACTTTTGGTTATTGTCTGTTACTGTGTACTTGGTGATGCAGGTTACTTTATCATATTAGATTGGTATAAAACTCTCAAATTTTTCGTTATCGGGTAAGTTGTCTTCACTTCTTGGACGAGAGAACGGAGTCAATAGAATCCATCCATCTCTGAACCCTCTTGGGTTCTATTGGCTGACAACGAAGGTAATTCAGAGATGGCGAATCAAGGCGCGAAGAAGCGCAAAGAAGAGAACAGCCGCCACATGACCAAGATCCTTCAGCTCATCGTCGCATCTAATGTATGCCCCCTCTCATCTTATTGATCATCTTCACTCCTTTTTTATTTACTTCTTGTTGTGAGAATGTCAAAGTTACAAATCGGTAAAAGCGTCCGTGTCGTTTATCGAGATTGTTGGCTTACCCTTGCAGTGAAGATGTAAAGTAATAAGGAACTTGGAATAATTAATGGGACTGGTTATAAAAAGTTTTGATTTTTCGCTTTGCTTTTCTTCAACATTCAATTGTTGGAACATGGGTTTTCTTCTCTTGATCTTTTTCCTTTTTCCCAGCTCCCATGGTTTTTCTTGCATATTGGAGCATATAACTTTCTTATTATTGATTGATGCCGTATTCAAAATTTTATCTTGGTGTCGGCCCTACGGGAAAGTGCATTTTCACTGTTTTCCTTTATCCGTAGTTTTGTTCGCTTCGTGTGGACTCTTTCGAGAAGGTTTACTGCAGAATGTGGCATAGAATTTTGAAGTGTACATTAATATGAATAGACTCTAGACTTCATACACAAAAGCCTAAACTATAATAGGTGTACGACACATCCAAAATTAAAACAATGTAGCCACCAACAAAACTTGCAAAGTCAACCACCACCATGTTTTTGTTGTTATTGAGGCGGTTGCTGCATATATACTGCTTCTTCTGCCAATGCAAAGCGCATTTATTTACGAGGCCTGAGCATCACCGCTGTAATTTTCGGCATACCTTTCTCCCGAGATGACGGAATGAACTTGAAGTTCTCCTGATAAGAAGTCTGATTGATTTATTCTACAATTGTCTTCTAACCTAGTGGTTTATTTTCTTCAATTGAAATTCAGAATTTGCAATGTAGACACAATTTTGCTTATTGAATACGTCTTAAATTTATCATTTTGTTAGCTCTGATTTCTATGGCAACTGCATCAACAATTTCCATTGTTACTATTTGATTTATGGTTGCATCCTTAAGTTTATTGCTGAACTTATTATTATGTTGGTGATTTAATTTCTGTCATCTAGGTTGTATATCTCCTGGTGAGGATGGTATTTTTCCATTCCTCTTTCACCTGGAAACACTGGGTGGGCCTAGTTTTGACTTCTCTGGCTTATTGGATTCCCTATAAACAACTTGCAGAAATGGCAAAACCTACTTACACTGATGATGGAGAGCTTCTTGATGGTGGATTTGATATGAGTACTGGTGGAATTTGTGGGTGTGTCATCCTCATACTTTCCTCTTCTTTTTTATGCCTTTCCAGTTTGATACCTGTTGTTGTGGATGTCTTATCCTAGGAAATTTCTTGTCAATAGAGAAAAAAGAAAGGAGGAAATTTTGTTTTTCATGTGCATTATGTCCAAAATTAAGGTAAAAATTTTGCACAGATGTTAACCTAAATCTGAATGCACCAAACCGATGTAGGAGAGTGTTATAGTGAACATCTAAGAGCCTTTTGCACCATTCACCATGATCAGAGCTTAGTGTCATGAAAATTTACATGCATTAGAACATGATGAGGTTTATATTGTGGACAATAGAAATAGGTCCATTCATTGCTGACTCATTGAGGGTTCTTGATGAATTTGTGATTAACACTATTGTCAGTTGATTGGGAGAACTTAAAGAATTGATAAAATCCTTATTATAATTTGGTTCCACTCTTTCAGAGGTTCCTTGTTATATTTTTGGGTTACATGTTAATGTGTTAATCTTCTACTTTTTGTTATCTTTTCAGCTATCTACATGATGTGATCTACATTACATGCTTTGTGCAAATCATGTCAATCATCTCGGAGAAATTTTGGTACTCATACCTGGTGGTAAGATCCTATAAACTTTTAACTTTTCACCCATGGAATTGCGTGTGTAGCATGTTCCTGGTGTGGAAATGTTGTTCAACTACACTTTAAAGATTCTTGTTTGCAGTGCAAGCTAAGTTTATCCTATTTCTGTTGTTTGATTACAAACATTTCTCTACATAGAGTGTCTTACTTAACTTGTGACTAAGTCTAATGTCAATACTTTGTATTAGTCTAATTACAGTCAAGATAAAAAAATAGTTTTATCAGTTCGAAGTTCTAACAAAATTCAGGAGCTGCACATATGATATTATACTCAAATTCGATAAAAATGATGACACACTAGAGATGTTGAATGTGAACGTTGTAGACAGAATTCTGGAATGCATCTTTTATGCACACATTATGATATTCATGTGCCATATGAGATTCCATGACACAGTAGCTTACTGAATTTCTTACTTGTGATCGGAGTTCATGGTGGTTGATAAAAGAAGAGAAAAACAAGTTCTTTATGGTTGTTGTTTGGTCTTAGATACCGGCATTTGGAGCATACAAATTGTTTTTACTAGTGAGAGGAATCTTACCGCAAGGTTCAGAGGTAACTATCGATTCCAAACTTTATCAAAACATCACAAGCTTAAACTTAGTGTACATAGTATGGTCTGCGATCTTCTCTTAATTAGGGAGTTGAAGAGGATGAAAAGACTCGCAAGAAGAGGGAAAAGCTGGAGAAGAAAGCTTCACGAGCCAAATTTGTGAGGACGAGAAACAAATAGATTCTTAAGATAACTTTAACCAGCAAAAGCAACCCTTTGTTAGGTGGAGGAACTTAGTTTCTTTTACAGAGCCAGAGAATGGCTATTCCGGGCAGTGCAAGTGATTTCTGATTTTTTTCTCAGTCCTTGGTGCAGGAAGATAACTGAAACCCTGATGTAATATGCATACAAAGTGGTTGACATTGTATTTTTACCTTAATTATCTTCCCAAATCAATCTGTAGTCTATAGGCCTGAGAAAGATGAAACCTTTTTATGTTAATCCAGATGTAGCAAGCTATTAGAGGCTTGGGTAATCTAAATCCTGATCCGATTGGAGCCAATCATCATTTTGAATTTGATAAGTTAAGCTAAACAAAATCGTTTGATCTTAATTAGTTTTGATCAAACTGAGATCATCTTTATGTAAAGAAAAAAGGCAATATATTAAACAAGTTTTTTGGAATTTTTCAGAAAAAAGGCAACATTAGAATCTCCGGTTGCTATTAATATCAAGGTTTTAAAAATCAGACCGGATCGTTTGGCCCGACCGAAAAAAAGTTGAACCGGTCAGTGATTCGGTTCGGTTTCACCTAATAATCTCTCTGCATACAAACCGTCCAGTTCAGCCTTTTTTCGGTCGGACTGAACGGACCGGTCCGGTCCGATATGATTTTTTAAACCTTGCAAAATTTCCTATATTTCTTTCGTTAAATTTTTCGCATTTATAGAATTGTTGTGAAGAATATGTGCACTTAATTAATAAGTCAAATTTATCAAAATTATTGGTTTATAATATTTATTTCTTTTTGGATGCTTTGTATTCTTAAATAAAGGAGGAAGAAGAGAACTATACTATGATCACACTGAAAACCAAATGATGCCATCACTTATTACAATATAAGTGCCTACAAGCATAATATAATTTTCTTACATTAATATCATAATTTTGCTAGAAA
>JAOQMQ010000008.1:442372-452918 GCA_027563845.1 Erythroxylum subrotundum
ATAAATATGAAAGAAATATACATACCTGGTTAGTTATACATGTATTAATGCCAAACTCTAGATCTTGGTCAATATTTATTCTACAGGCAAAAGGTGCAAATTTAACTAATATTTCATAAAATTACAAGTTAATTTATAATGTTTTGAGGCATTTAAATGAATTCTAACATTTGCAAAATGTTCAAATTTGACCGCAAAAATTTAAATAAAGTAAAGCCTTGTCAAGACGATTTATGAAGAAAATGCATTTGTCGTAACGAATGAATTAAGAGCAGCTACTGATGGTCAATTCATATCTTATTTTGATCATATTTAAGTTCAAATTATAATACATTAAAAGTTTACAATTGAGAATAATTTTATACATTACTATTTTGTAATTTATTTTAATGTAGTAGAAGAAGTTGATGGAAATAGTTTAGACGAAAGCGTACTTTACGAATCTTTAAATAGCGTCGAAGAATTTGAAGCTTTTGACGATGATGAGACACGACCTCCTTCAGAAATACAATTTTGATTTTTATTGTTATTTTAATATTTATATTAGACTCATATTTATTTATTATTAATTAATTATATAATAATAGATATTGATGTATTTTTATTTCAATAAAATATTTTATTTTTCTTATTTTTATAAATTTTACTTCTTCTTTATTATATACCAATTTTATAGCGGTTCACTATCAATTTAACCTCTAAATCCTAAATCTTTTCTCCAATCGATTTGATGTCTGGTCCGATTTTTAAATCAAAGATGCGTATTAACTAAAATATGGTTACGTTATATTCTCGTATTGGTTAATGGTCTCCGAGTCTGAAAGGACAGCGCCGAAAATAGGAAAGATGTACGGCGGAGCCAATTCAGCCCCATTATGTGTGACGTCAAATCTTCATATTCGCTTCACTAGTATAATATTTAACGATGCGATGCTTAACTGAAGCTTTGTACTTCCATGGCCTCCGCTCGAAGGGTTCAAATTCCTTTCTCCTCCTTCCTCAAAGTACTCTATCTCTCTCTCTACTCTGACTGTTTGCAAATATATTGTTTGATTTTTAAAAGTCGATGTCTTTGATTTATTGCAGAGGGCGAGTGTACGTGTATGTACTACTCCTGGCGTTCGAGAAGGTTCATTTTGCTTATAATCTTTCGCACTCTCATTGTTGCATGGCTAGATTTTTTGTACGGGTATTTTCAATTGTTCAGTGTCAAAGGATAATTATTTTGGTAATAACTTCTTCCAGGCTTCGGAGGAGGAAGCTTTCGAAGCTACAATGTGAACGGGTCCATCGACGAAACGCTTCTGAAATTGGAGGAACATGACGCGATTGATGGTGAACTAGCCAAAATTCGTACGGAGTTTGCAGCTGCAAAGCGGAGGTTTCTCCAAATTCCCGAGGCTCTCAAAAACATGCCCAAAATGAATCCTCAGGGTTTTCTTTTTCATTCTCACCTTTTACAGTTTTTTATTTGTGTTTTATTGCAAAGTAGTAATCTTTTTCGTTGTTGAATTAGGGATATATGTGAATAAGAACATGAGATTGGATGACATACATGTTTATGGATTTGACTATGACTATACGTTGGCGCATTACTCTCCTAACTTGCAGACATTGATATATGATCTCGCTAAGGAGCATATGGTTAATGAGGTTAGTTTGTGAAATTTTTTTGGTTCTCTAGTTGTTTTATGATTTCTTTCATGCTGGGGTATTTTGCAGTTTAAATATCCTGATATATGTATGGAGTTCAAATATGATCCAACGTTTCCTATTAGAGGCCTTTACTATGACAAGAAAAACGGCTGTCTCTTGAAGTTGGATTTCTTTGGATCTATTGAACTTGACGGATGCTACTTTGGCCATCGCAAGGTACTTCCATGTTTTTGTGGTCTAACCACATTGGTATATGATCTAAAAGTTAGCTATTTGGACCTATTGAGTTCATGTACAACTCAATAGACTTTCATAGTGAACATGTGTGTAACATACAACCTGTTGATCTGAGAAACAACACTTTTTGACTCAGATTGCATTGCTTATTAAATTCTTTTTATCTTCAGCTTGACATTCTGGAAATGGAAAAGATATATGGCACTCGACACATTGGTCGTGACCAAGCACTTGGCCTTGTTGGTTTGATGGATTTCTTTTGCTTCAGTGAGGTTAGTTTCACGTTCTTTGACAGGATATCAAGATGAACCTTAATCTGGCTGTTGTGCTGAAATGCAAACTGTTCGGTTGAATTCTACTCTCCCCATTACTAGGTGCTTGTATATCTCTTTATCTGAAAACTTCTAATCACTGTTTCTCTTTCAGGGGGGACACGATGTCTAATGTTAGTTGAGAAATAATTATTTTCTTGTGTCTGCGTTACCATATGTATCTTCAAGTGTGTATGTTTCCTGTATGCATGCACTATAGGCATCTATTACGTAATGCACGTGTTTGTTGTGTGTATGTTATTCATGCTTAAGAGAGAGAGAGAGAGAGAGTACAGCAGGACGCAGGTAAACAATGCTAGTTAGCTCCTTTTTGTTTCATTGGGTGTTAAGTATGACGTTCTTTGAGTTTCCTATTTCTTTTCCCATTCGCTTGAAACTAATGAAACTCTTGATCGTTATCTTGTAGGCATGCCTTATTGCAGATATGGTGCAGTATTTTGTAGATGCTAAGCTTGACTTCGATACGTCCTACATTTATGAAGATGTAAATCGTGCAATTCAGTATGTTCATAAAAGTGGGTTGGTTCACAAAGGGATTCTTGCCAATCCTGATAGATATCTTGTGAAAAATGTGAGTCTAAATCTTTACCCAAAAGTTACAAGTAGTGCCCAAACACACTGAGTTTGAGCTGAAGCTTTCATTTCTGATTAATAAGTTCATATATACGCTTTCCGTCTTACCTGCATTTAAGGTGGTTAATATTTCAGGGTCAGGTATTTCGGTTTCTCAGGATGCTAAGGGACAAGGGGAAGAAACTATTTTTGATGACAAATTCTCCTTATTATTTTGTGGATGGAGGGATGCATTTTATGTTGGAGGTATAAAAAGGAACACCGTTTCTAACTTCTATAATGAAGTATTGTGATTGCGTGTTGTTATATGAAGAGCTTACGTCATTCCACATTATAACAGTTTGTAAATTTTTACATTCCCAGTCATTCAGACGTTCCATTTGCAGTGTCCTCTTCTTTTTCCTCTTTTCTTCTTTCATAGGGTGTAACTCACGTCTTGATAAGATCAGAGAGGCGTTGAATAGGATGCTTTAAATGATAAAAAAGCTGCATGATTATCATAATCAGCTTCACAGCCACTTATATAGTGTCTGCAGAGCATAAAAATAAAATAGAAGCAATCAAATCGAGAATCTCAACTTGCATTCTCATTATTATTGTTCATTTTGGTTGCATTCCAAGGGAATTATCATCCATCATTGCAGCTTTCAAAGCTGATTTTGAATTGATATTAGTCTAGAATGCAATTATTGCAACTTGCAAGTCATTTGAATAGTATTGAACATTTCTGTCCAAAGGGACTTTTTTATCCTATATTGAAAAATGTCTTCGAATGGTTTGTATACTTGTTTTCCTTATTTATCTGAATTCATATCAGAGTTTTGTTTGGATTGCTTGAAAATTTATTTTCATACTTTAAAAATGACGTGGAAAGTCATTTAGTGATTGCCTCACAGTCGATTGTGTTATTTTGTCTGCTTCAAAATATGAGATTAGCATTAGTATTATGGTATCACTATTCTTGTCTGTGTTGCTGCAAATGTATTTATAGAAAATCCGACATTTTTTATTCAATGAACCTTCTTCTTATCTGTTTTAGGATGCTATTGGTTATAGAGACTCTTGGAGGGAACTTTTTGATGTTGTGATTGCTAAAGCAAATAAGCCTGCATTCTATACATCTGAACACCCATTCCGGTTGGTATCTTTTCTTTCTGTTGATAAATTAAATTGATAACTGAATTTTTTTTCCAGTTTTTAATATTTTAGTTATAGCTGGAAATCCAGCTAAACTACCTGAAAGCACTGTATGTTTATTATCTTCAATTGAAACTGCAAGCTACACTACTGTCTGGTTTTGGATTCCATGTAGCTGTTATGATACGGAGAAGGACACTCTAGCTTTTGCCAAGGTGGATGCTTTTCTTCCAAATAAGATATACTACCATGGATGCCTCAAATCCTTTCTTGAAATTACCAAGTGGAATGGTCCTGAGGTACATCTTATAATGTGGAGCTTCTGTCCTTGTGCGAGTGCATATAAGCTTCAGATGATTTTCTAGTACATTTATGCATGACCATTAAGTATGTTCCCCAGAATTTGAACTGATTGATTTTATTGGGTAAGAGGTACGTGAACAGAACTTATTGGTGTAATGAAAGAGAAATACACACTTTTCCTTTTTCACTTGGTAAAATTCAACTACAAACATCTCTTTAGTCACTATAGAAAAACTGTTGATCATTTTTGTCCAATCTTTATTTAGTTGTTAACATTTGCTTTGACTGCTTGATTCATTTTTCTGTCTTTTTAGGTGATATACTTTGGGGATCACTTGTTTAGTGACTTAAGGGGACCTTCAAAGGCCGGTTGGCGTACTGCTGCCATCATTCATGAACTAGAAGTATGCATCTAGTCACATGCTTAGTTGTGCCATTTACAGTTTTTAAAGCTTCTGTTTCATGTTCTGATCAAGTGCAGTAATCGACAAAGCATGGGTTTAATATCAATCATTACAAACCCTGAAGATGTTTTACCCATATCACCCCAAAAGTTACTATTTCTGATGGCATGGACAGAATGACAATATTTTACAATTTAGGGTACAGTTTTGAGGATTTAAAGAATTTCTTACAATTGCAGGATATAATATTGTTTTTTTCTTCTCACTAACTAAATTTGGCTGTTCAATATCAGTCCTGATTTCTTTATTATGTTGAATCCTGCCATATTCCCTTCTGTTATATCCGTAGTTCAAAATTTAAACTGTTCAAAGCCAGTCCACTGTCTTCGTTATTTTAATTGGTTTCTTGCTCTTGTTGTACTTCATCTTCATTGTTTCTTCTTCACCTTTCTTTGCTAAACAAATTATCAATTTAAAATGTTAAATGTTGTCTCATTTCGTTTCCAAATTTTGTGCGGAGTGAAATACTCATACAGAATGATGATAACTACTAAACAAATTCTCAATTTAAACTTGTTAAATGTTGTCTCATTTTGTTTCCAAATTTTTTGCAGAGTGAAATACGTATACAGAATGATGATAGCTATCGTTTTGAGCAGGTTGGTTTCTCTCGATTGCATTGCATTTTAGAAAGAAAAGAAAAAGCATGTGTCTCTCTCTGGATTGCTATCAAATACCATAGTCATGCCATTATTATCGGTTTGTTTAAAATGAGCTCCATCTTGTCCTCGATGCAGGCGAAATTTCACATCATACAAGAACTTCTTGGTAGATTGCATGCAACTGTAGGTAACAGAGCACGAAGTCTAGAATACTGGTCCCTCTTTAAGGAGTTGAATGAAGAGAGACGGAAGGCACGAGGGACGATGAAGAAAATGTTTAACCAGTTTTTTGGAGCCACTTTCCTCACTGACACAGGCCAAGAATCTGCTTTTTCATATCACATCCACCAATATGCAGATGTGTATACCAGTAAACCTGAGAACTTTTTGCTCTATTCACCCGAAGCATGGCTTCATGTACCCTTTGATATCAAAATCATGCCTCATCACGTCAAGGTATGACCCTTTCTTATAAAAGCTCTCGTGTTTCTTTCTGTTTCTGGTAGGAAGTGATTTAGTATGATATTTACTATTTTTACAATGGCTTTCCCAGGCCAATTACTGTTGTATAGTTGACATGCTAGTGTATCTGCTGGTTGATCACATATTAAGGATACTCTTAAATCTAAATAGTTACATGGCCAGAGTGGTCAGGAAGCTGTTCATTGTTTGAAATTAAAGTCTATATGATCCTTCAACTTGTTAGCTTCCCCAAGTGTTGAAGGTAGTAGTTTACATGAGATGTAGATCAAATACCCAGAAGCATTGAAGATGGTACACGAATCCTGATGGGAATTCCCAGTTATATCGAGTAACCCTGGAATGTAAAGTTTTTTAGGTACATGTAATCTTTGGAACAATGGGGATAGAAATGTACTGCGTGATTGAAGAAAAAGAAAAGTTGTAAAGGCTGACAACATAAGATTGATTAATAAAGAAGAGCAGTGGGATTACATCTTTTTATCAAGTTGGGTCAAACTGGACTGAAATGTGAGGACCGAGTTCATGTAAAGACCAGTTCTTTTATTGGAGATTATATGCTTTATATGGTGATACCGTTCACTCATTTAAATTAAACTCGTCCGAAAATTGTATATGCTACTCTGCTGATGATAATTTTGTCCCTTTTCAGGTTCCATCATCTCAATTCACCGATCAGTAGATACAAGATTCAGTATGGTTTCCTGGGAGTAAATTTTTTTCCTCTCCTGACAGTGCCCCAAAGTTCTCATAATGGTCGTCTTCAGCAATAAATCCAATGCCTTCATGATTTGGGAAGGGAGAGGCGATCGGCAAATTACTACATTATTTCCAACTAAGATATAGCTAGACGAGTCCTGTACATGATACAACTAATAACAGCTCTTCTTTTCTTTTCTTTTTTTCCTTTTTTCGAAATTCCAGCCTCATTCTAGTCATGTTTGCCCATTAAAAGACTCTGAAATGTGGTCCACTTTATGCTTTTGAAATGTTGATATTTTGGTACGTGGTCCCCTTGATATTTTTATCTGATGCTGTGTTGTGCCTAAGCATAGGATTGCTTGGTGCACCGCTCGAATGTTGTCTCTCTGGGGCGTCCATAAATGCCGTTTGCTTTGGTGTATGGCCAACGAATTGTGAGAAAATGCTTTACAGATTTTGTCATGTGCTTGAACTGCAACGGCGGATGTCATTTTCAAGATACAACCTGTAATACTTTCGGTTCTTGGTTTTCTTCACTCTTTTTATTCATGAACTATCCAAATTTCTCTTAAATTTATGATTTATGTGAATCCAGCCGGTGGGAGTTGAACCGATCAATATCCTACAAATGGTAGAAATTCACTGGTTTAAGGTGCCACTGTCTCAGGAGATATCTAGATGTTGGATTTATTTGGCCTGCCTTATGGAAACTTAAGCTTTTTGAACTTGACTTTTCGTTTGTATCTCACTATTTTCCACTAACCATGAATAAAATGTTATAAGTTAAATACTTTATATTGTCGAAATAGAAATTTTCTCAAAAGAAAATCATGTGAGGTAACTTCTTAGTAACCACTAGAAATCTCGATTATAATATTATCACCGTTGATGTCATCTCCTCCTTGTCTCTTGTCTGTTCTCAATTTCTGTGAGTCAAGTATGGATGCATTACTTGTCATTGGCTCTTCAAGGTGGTGTGTGCTTGCTTCCAAAATAGAAGGCATTTTATAAAAAGGCGCAACAGATCCACGAGTAGGTAGATTGCCTAACCTCTTATCACACGCTGATCACCTAAAAACAGCCACAAGCCTGCCTGCAAGTAGTCAAGTCCTTACTTTTCCCTCACGCATGATTTTGTTTTCTTTGTTTATTAGATTCTCCTCTCATCTAACAAACAACGGTGACCGTGTACATGATGCCATTTGTCACATTATCTCTGGCTCCTTATGACGGTAATTGCCCTCGGATAATTTTGTCCTTTTTTATAAAGTTGGATAATTATTAATTGTATTTTTAATTTTTTGATAACTTATCGGTTAAGTTATGTAATTTGATTCATATAAAAATAATAAAATGACTCAATAAATGATCTAAATTAATGAATCAAAGTTCGTGTGAAAAATAAATCTCAATCAGTGTGAACCGAACCCTTATCAGTTTTGTGATAGAGAAACCCAATATGGAAGTTATATATAAAGGTTAAGGTCTCTTACAGTTACTCATTTATCAATTGTAAGCATAAGGATTCTCTGACCCGTTAAGAGAGCTTACGTCTTGAGAAAACTGTAGAAAAACCTTACCCGCGTCCTGGAGAGTAGTTTCCATGAAGACGACGGTGGATTTGCGCTCATTTCGGTTTCAGAAAACTCGTTTGAATTTACAGAGACCGAAATCAGGTATTTTCCGCATTTCTTCCTTTCTTGCCCTTTCACGTCCCATCCGGGATACATAAATAAGGTATCATTATGTATACACGTGGTATCAGAGCGATGACGTGATTGGGTGGTTAAAAACGAAGATTTTTCGATTTTCTCTTCATAAAGTTTTCGGAGATTTAACTTCTATTTCTCAGTTTTTTCTTGTTTTTCTATTGAATAAAAGTACTATACATGTATTTAGTCTTGAAAAAATGGGTGACAACGAGCCCAGAAGCGTGAAAAATGGACCTAAAATTAGCCGAAAATCGTCATTTTCTGGCAGGGATGATGGAGACACACGTGCCTGACAGCGCACAATACCACCCCGTGGGGCAGTACGTATGGCACGTGCGACGTCGACAAGTGGGTGGACAGTGTCGCGCCACGTGTCAGCGCGTGCAACTGGATAAGCATGTGTGGGCGTGCGTCTGGTAGGTGTTGCGCACGTGTCATTCACTGTTGAGGCGCTTCGTTGGGCGGTGCGTGTATCACACACGCCGCACCTCTCCACTATTGCACTGACGTCATCCGCTAAAGTCAACAACTACAGTATTTAAAAAAAATACACAAAATTTTCAGATTTTTCGTAAGGGTGCTCCGGGGTGTTTTGGGACAATTTATGGGTTCGAAAACTTCATAAAGTGAGTTTTTTTTATTTTTCTGGATTTATTACATTATTAATAAATTAAAGTTTAACTCCAGGAAAAGGAACTAAGGCGTTTTGAATTCGATTTCTAGTGAATTTTCATGCTTTGTACATATTATGAGGGAGATACTTCAAGTTTTCGTGTCTCGGGTCTCATGTTCAATGTTCCGGATTGCATGATAGTCGCTCGGAAAAAGAATTAAGACATTCTGAAGCCATTTTTAGTGAATTTTCGTGCAACGAACTTGCCATAACGTAGATACATGAGGTTATCGTGTCTTGGGTGGTTGGTTCAATGTTCGATGATGCACGATAGTCACTCTACTAAGATTTTTCTTTTATGAAAATCTCAAATAAAGTTTTCAGATAATGTTTTCAACACGAATATATGACAATGAGACTGTGCATTCGATTTTTTGCATTTATTAATGTTACATTGTCATATACCATATGCCCATAAAAAATGTGATGATAACATAAAGATGTATCCCTTGTGTTTGTAGACTTTTTGAGTGCTGATGAGGATGTAATCACGGCATTGGCCTTACGAGTCAGTATTTTGAATTGTTCTGCTTACACGTTAGGGGATGTCTCTGGTCTCATGTTTGGTTATTCTGCCCACATGTGTTGGCCTTACATGAGATTTTGAGATGTGCAAAAAGGCATTGGATTGAGAAAGTTATTGCTTGAATGATCTATTTGCCCACAGGTATTTCATAATATATATGACCGGATTTTCAGAAAAGATATTATTTAATGGCTTTGAGTATCACTGTTGTCCTACATTTGTGCTGATTTAAACATTATCATTTTATAGTCACCTTTTTGGTCAATAAAATCAATGTCACCGTTGAAACCCTGACCGGTTTCAGTACGAAGAAGTTGACAGAGGATGTATTGAACGCTATGGAGATAGCTGAGGCTGATATAGCTATACGAACAAATAGGCCATCTCCACCTACATCCGTGAGCTCAAGAGTTCATAAAATAGCCTATGAAGCCTGGGATCAGTCTAACAGATTATGTCTGATGACCATTAAGAGATCCATGCCTAACCATCTGCTAAGTGAACTTCCTAACATGGACATAGCGAAGGAGTTTCTTGGTAATGTCTCCCTGAGATACACAGTCTCACCTAATGTTGAGACAAGGGCCTTAATGAAAGAATTAGTCTCCCTGAGATATACAGGGAAAGGGGGAGTAATGTAGTACATATCAAGAATGATTCATCTTCATAGTAGACTCAAGCTGCTAAACATTCCTCTTCCTGATGTCTTTATTGTTCACCAGACTCTGAACACACTCCTTCCAGAGCTTAGTAATCTGGTGATGACATATTACTCGCTGGATGAGGAATGAGACTTCAACACTTTGATAGCCCATTGCATTACTGAGGAGGAGAAACTCAAGTTTGCTACTCCTACAGCCCTCAAAGCAACTAAAAAAAGGCAAAGATGAAGCCCGATAAGTTCAAAGGTAGAAAGTTCAAATCTTCTCCACATGCTGATGTTGGTCAAACCAGTGCTAGTAAAGGTCTACAAGACATAAAGAAACCAGCAGTATAAGGCCTAGAAGGAAAGACTGTGACCATTAGGTTACTCTTTGGCTTATTAATTTATGAATCTAATTTGCGATAGTCGCATTCATTATTTGGTGGTTATATAGTGGAGCATCTGATCAAGGTGCTTCCATGATGCAGGGGTTCATATCCAGGATA
>JAOQMQ010000008.1:458480-475712 GCA_027563845.1 Erythroxylum subrotundum
TGATCCAAATAAAGATAATAAAGTGGCCCAATAAATGATCTAAATTAATGGGTCGAAAAGATCTCAATCAATGTGGACCGGATCCATATCGGTCTTGTAATGGGGAAGTCCGATATGGAAGCTATATATAAAGGTGAAGGCCTCTTATAGTTGCTTATATATCATTCGTAAGTACAAGGATTCTCTAACTCATTAAGAGAGCTTACGTTTTGAGAAAACTGTAGAAAGACCTTAATCGAATCCCATAAAGTAGTTCCTGTGAAGACGACGGTAGATTTGCGCTCGTTTCGGCTTTGGAAAGCTTGTTTGAAGTTACGAAGATTGAAATTAGGTATTTTCTGCATTTCTTTGTTTCTTGCCCTTTCACATTCGATCCGGATACGTAACTAAGATACCGTTACGTATTACAGTTACTTCCTAGTAAACACCTTGCTTGTTGCTTGTTTCCTCCAGATATTGTCTTCCTCTTTATCAAATAATATGTTCTTGTTTCAAAAGATTGAATCCCCAACTCCAAGGACCCAGCCGCAGCTTTTTTTGGAGGCCACCACCCTAATCGTCAAACCCGCAGTTTCTTGAAAGACACGAAACTGAAGCCATTGAACAAGTTACATAATTTGTTAGCTCTCAAGGGTTTCAGATAATTTTAATAAATAAACCCATTTATAATGTTAAGCGAGTATTGTGTGAATGCGACACTATATTCAAGAAGGTTGGCTGCACGATATTTGAAGTTGTGAGCAGGAAAGAACCGACCAGTGTTTAATAGGGTGGCTGAGAGCTTTTAACACTTGGATTGTGACAGGGTTCTTAGGATGATGAGACTGGATATGCATATATGCAATGAGATGGATTCCAGTAGGTTGATTTAAAAGTTTGGTGAAGATCAATAAATTGTGTAGCAGCCATAATTGGCCTTAGTATGAGCTGCTGCTTTTTTCTTGGGGTTGAGAGCATTCATTGGCCAGCTCTTTGTCTTTTTCTTCTCCTACTGTGCCACGTTATAGTTGGCAATGGGTCCAAGCTCAGACCGTACTTTTTATATTCTGAATTTGAAGCAAAACATGCTTTATTTGAGTTCAGTTAAAATGAGCTCCTTATTTAACTTAAAATCTGCTCTCTTTTATTTAAAATAAAAATTGTTCTGAAAGGATTATATTTATTTAAAAAATTAATAAAATATTTAATATACGCTTATTAATTATATATTGAATTGTTTTAAAAATATAATCTGCGTAAATTAAGATGTGAGAAAAATTAAAAAATAATTTTAAAAATAAAGTTATAAACAAGTATAAAAAATTATAAACAATATTTATTTTAAATAATTAAAATTTATCTCAAACGACTTCTATTTTAGTCAAAAGAAAGTTTACGTTAATACGAAACCTGATGATGAGGAGTTTTCAGCAAAAAGTGGAGTGCTGTGCTCGCCGCATTCACCCCACCAAGTGGCGAAATAACAATCACTTCTTGTGTCCAGCTTTCATGAACAGATTGTGGGCCAAGTCTGCTAGCTCAGTGACTAACCCTACAATCATGTTAATTATAAGCACATGTCCCTTCATTCCAAGCAAGTCTACCTGTTATTCAATCTGATCCTAAAAAGTGAAAACATTAAAGAGCACAAAATTATTAACTTCAATAAGAGAGGCCATCACACTAACCATGATAAGTCTGTCACTGGACCAAAGCATAGAGAAAAAGGAATCTAGTCTGATTCTCCGGATATAGTTAATATTGTGATGACTTTTTTGCCCGGTTAGCATCCTATCTTTATTTTTTTTGGGACATTAAGACGTTGATCGCAAGAGATTGATGTTACTCTTTCTAATATATTTTTCGTAAAGCGAATTAATATGCAGATTTTCTAGCTAAGCAGAATTTCTTAATTATGATTTGATGGTTTTTCTAGGAGACTTCGATGCTTCAGACTAATTAGAGATTAGTAATCTTCTTAAGTTCTTGTATCCATTCAACTAAAAAAAAATTTAGAGGCTGTATTACGCCAGCTTGAGTTAGTCAATAAAGTTATGATAAACCCCCCAAAAAAACAAGACAAATTCATTGTCTTAAGAACACGTACAAGATTAAAATTCATCACTTGAAAAAAATTTGGGTTAGTCATAAAATCATGATGAATCCAAGTTTTAAATTAGGGAGAATTCATTTAATTCTTGTAAAACGTGTGATTGGCAAACTGCCAATTCTTAGTCTCGGCAAAATTTTCATTGTAAAAATGGCTTGATATGGTAAGAATAACAAGAAAAAGGAGAGTTGCTTTTTGGGTAAAGGTAAGCAGCTTACGTTTTGGACACAGTAACATAAACAAAATTGACATATATTTAATATAAGTTGCAGAAATCCTACACTTCCCTTTCTCGCACAGAACAACCTCAATACATGAACCTTGATGAGAGGGGCTTTAAATAAAAGCACATGAAATCATATGGCTAAGTAGATGGAACGTGTAGTTTGATTGTTCACCCACTCTTCTTCCTTTTTAGTCTCCATCTCACCTTCAAATTTCTCTCACGGCTTCTTCTATTTTACATAGTATAAGAAGAGTGCGAACATAAGAAGCAAAACTAAGCATCAGAAGCAGAATCTAACCTGAAAACTACTTCAGATGGACGAAGAACTTCCCACCGTTTGTGTTCTTGATGCTTCAAATTATGTTGGGTTTTGGATTGTTAAAGGGTTGTTGAGCAGGGGCTACTCGGTTCATGCAGCCGTGCAAAAGAATGGTAAGATAGTTCCTTTCATTTTGGTGTCTTTGACTACCCGCTTCCCTTTTTTCCTCCCCTGTCAAAAAATTCTTTTTTTTAATTGTTCTCTCCTAAAAGATTATGCTTTTGATAGTCCTGTTCTTGGGTTTGTTTCAGGAGAGGCGGAGATTCAGAAGAAAATAAGGGAGATGGAGAAAGAGGAGGAGAAACTGGTTGTCTTTGGTATTGATATATTGGATTATCAAAGCATATTAGTTGCTTTGAAGGGTTGTTCTGCTTTATTCTGCTGCTTGGACAGCCCCGATGGTTATGATGTTAGTTGATCGAAGTTGACTTGTATCATATCTCTTCTTACATCTGCATTTGTGGTTTCTATCTGATTTTAACTATATTAACTCTTCTATTGATGATTTTTGTGCAGGATGTAATGGTTGATTTGGAGGCCAGAGGAGCAATCAATATAGTGGAGGCATGTGCACAAACTGACGGCATAGAGAAAATTGTGTTCAGTTCTTCTTTAACTGCAGCAATTTGGAAAGAGAACATTTCTACAGAGAAGGATGTTGACGAGAGGTCTTGGAGTGATCGAGAGTTTTGCAAGAAACTGAAGGTTTGTATCCAATCTTTTCTTTTTTCTGTTATTTTGTTGTTTCTGATCACTTGTTAGTGATATTGAGTGTTTAATTCACAATCTTTTCCCTTCTATTTCCGTTGGATTCCTCTCCTGGAAAAGCAAGAGCAATTGATCAAAGATTCAAACTTTAGTAAACCCTTAGACTTGTTCTTCTTATGATCGAAATAAAAAAATATTGTAGGAAAGCGAATGGGTCGGATTAGAAGTCCTTTTCATGTCCATTTTTCTTTTGAGATCTCCAATCAGAAAAAGTCAAGCCATTTTATCCTATTGATTTTCCGTTTAAGGGATTTTGAAATTTGACAGATCATTCATATAGTCAAATTTGGGATTATACTGCGTTGTCTTTTTCTGTATATTCAATGATTCAGCTATCTTCTCTAATAATGGTCTCTTATACAAGGCAATTTGGTTACTTAGTTTTGCATGTTAGTTGATGTTTTCTGATCTCGTTGTGATTTGCAGTTGTGGTATGCTCTGGCAAAGACACAATCTGAGCAGGCAGCTTGGGCATTAGCCATGGACCGCATGCTTAACATGGTTACAATTAATGCTGGACTGGTTCTGGGTCCTGGAGTCACTCAACAAAATCCTCTGTCAACTATGTCCTACCTCAAAGGTATAGAAACTGTCAAACATGTTCTTTTGTTAGAAAAAGAATAATGCTTAAAACATTAAGCTGAAGAGAATCCTGGAATTGAAAAATCTTAAACAGGAGCAGCTCAGATGTATGAAAATGGAGTGCTTGCATTTGTGGATGTGAAGTTCCTTGCTGATATTCATATCAGAGCATTCGAGGATCGGTCTACTTCTGGGCGTTACTTCTGCTTCAACCAGATAGTGAATACTGAGGAGGAAGCTGTCAAACTTGCACAAAGCTTAAGCCCTTTAATATCTCTACCACCAAGGTAAGTCAAGATTGATACATATTATCTCTTCTTTTGATAATCAGAGAGCAACTGAGTCTTATTGCTCGTTAGAGGTAGAGACTTGAAGGTAATTTGGACACTAATCTGTACAGATACAAGTGCCAAGGAAGTGAGGTATACGCTGAGAAGTTGACGACAAAGAAGTTGAACAAGCTAGTGGAGGGCACTGCCTGCTAAATCTGCTTAATCAACATGCTGCATTGTGGTTTTGCAGATTAAAGGATTGGATGTACATATTCTATTTGGTTGAAATCAGTATCATCTCTATCTAGTTTTGCGTATTAAAGCTGTAAATGGTCTTGATGCCATTATTGACTATTCATGGTGAAAAGCCATGCCAAGAATTCTAGGGTTATATTTGATGCTTGCACATCCTCTTGTTTCAACTCTCAGAGGCTTCCAAACTCTAGCCTGTTAATGATGTGTACTCATGTTACCTAACTAAGTCTTAAATCGGTAAAAGCCTAATAGACCTAAAAGGTCCTCAAGGGTGAAACGAAGTAATCCAAAATACTTGGATCGTTCGGATTGTTATGTTGAGTTTATAAGGTTTGATTGAATCAAACGTTAAGATCAAGTCTAGAAGTATTTATTTTAATTTAATAATATTGTTGTTGATATTTCTACTATATTCTGAGATCCTAGTTTTTAGGAAAGGAGTTGTGTTTTTTTTTTATATATTTATGCTCATTTCATGGAGTAAAACTGGCAAGTTATTTAATAAAATTTTTATGATTTTTCTCACTTTACGTAAAAAAAAAAATTTTATTTTTTAAAAGTTCTGATTGGACCGACCTATCAATGGTATCAAAGCTTTGACAAAACACACTGACAACTTATAACGAACGGATCGAGATTCTTGAGGTAGGATTAAGTGCTTTCAAGATAGTTTTTCTCACTTAAAAATCAGCATGGTTGATCAGTTGCACAGTTTGAAGGGTATCATTAGCAAGATATCTGAAGTCCTACTTTCAAAGTAGGAGATGCCATCCAAAAACACCAAGAAGCACCGTAGGAACTCTTCCAATGGTCAATTTCACAACTTAGGAGACATCTCTAGGAATCCTACGAATGGTAGGTGTCTTCAATTCTCTTCCAAACTTACCAAACTCGAATTTCTTAGATATTCTGATGAAGACCCTATTGAATGGTTCACAAAAGCGGATCAATTCTTTGAATATCAAAATACCTATAAGGTGCGGATTGTTTATACGGCTTCCTTCTGCCTGGAGGGTGAAGCCAATCAATGATGGTAATGGCTTCATCAAACTTACAAGGAAGAAGGCAAATAGGTGACGTGGCAATTCTTAGTCGAGGAATTATGGGCTCAGTTTGATCCTACAGATTGTGGGATTTCGATGAGGCCTTATCCAAAATAAGGCAAGTCGGATTCTTACGGAATTACCAAAAGGAATTCGAGAAATTAGGTAACTGAGAACATGGTTGGACAGAAAAAGCTTTAGTTGAGACATTCATGGGCAGACTCAAGGCAGAAATCGCGGGTGGCATTCGGATGTTTAAACTGAAACCTTTGAAGGAAGCAATTAGCCCTGCAAGGATGAGGGATGAATAAGTGAGCGGACAGCAGAAATTCACCTAGCCAATCACTCAAGCAACAGTTGACTCTTTCCTGAACACCAGTCAAGAATTCAACCTCAGTAAATCGATTAACTTGGGATGAAATATAGAAAAGACGAGCATAGGTTCTTTGTTTCAATTGTGACGAAAAGTTTACTCCTTATCATAAATGTCAAGGACCTCAACTTCTACTGTTGAAAGGCAATAATGCAACTTAAGAAAATTCTTAGAATATGCAAGATCGATTCATAAACCTTGAAGATAATGATACGCCTAAAAGGTCCTTAAGGATGCCACGAAATAATCCAAAATATTTAAATTAGTCATGAGTTGATAAGAATTGTTATCTTAATTTGGTCAGATTTGATATAGTTTGAATGCTTATTAAGTATTTTCACTATGTTTTGAGATCCTAGTTTTTAGAAAAAATAGTGATGTTTCTTCTGTATTTATTCTCATTTGATGGAGAAAAAAAGGCAAAACTAGAGTGACAGAGAACTAGAATGCTTGAGATAGAACTTTCCAAGGCGAAGATTTATTTTTCTTCTAAACAATAATCAGAATCTGAAAGCCTTAAAGGTCCTAAAGTATTGTGAATCGAACTACTCGTAATTGCAGCATCTAAAGTATCTAATTCAATATATTGTACAGTACAACGGGAGTTAGTAAAGGAGTGTCAAAGACTTCAAAGTAAGAAACTAGTGCTCTTTATTCCTTCTTGATACAATTTCCAAGGCCCAAGCTTTGCCCACATCAGTCTGGAACTTGCCTGCAAACAATTTTAAATGATAGTTACATCGATTACTTGGTATCCTATTAATGGTAGATGCTAATGATGCTTCTCTAAATCAAATACCGTTTTCTTGACTTTGATTAAGGATGCATGGAAACACAAAGGAAGATCATGGTCATAATTAATTATGTCAAAATGCAGACTGACTAGAGATTGAGCGCAGAATTCACACACCTGCAGTTGACTGGAAAAACTCATCCAGATCTTTCCCTTGCTCTGCATAGATCCAGAAACAATGTCAATATTTAATAAACTGACAATTGCACATAAATGGTGATCCGATCAAGCCTTCCTGTCCCAAATTACAGTGAACATGACAACAAATTCGCAGGATAAGATGCGCGTGCAATGTCAGCTAGTAATTAGGTTTTGTTACGAGGCAAACAAAAACATTAATCATTCACCTCGTAATTCAGAATGCTATTTTAGAAAACTGCAATTTCTACAATTTTTCACATAACTTTTTTGGGTCTGATGTTACATATCAGTGACAACGGGGAGATCCAAAGATAACTATATAAACTTTGCATATGGATGTACTCGTTGGTTGCACCATAATGCTTAAATGAGAAACTACAATTTGATTTTAACAACTATACCCAGCACAAGTATGACTTTCAATTAAAAAACTTTCAGCATCATGCCTCACCTTTTTCGTACTCTAAGGCTTGAAGTATCATCTCCACCTAAATAAAACAGTAGATGAAAATGCAAAATCAGATTACAGATCATGCTTTAAAGTAACAGAAGCTCAGTTTTGCGTGTTTCAATTATAATGAAAACCACCAAAATATCTCCCATTACTAGACACATTCTAATTGCTGCCAATTCAAGCAATAGTACTCCTAATACAATATACCTTGTCAAAATCCTTCACAAGTTTAGCTTCGGATGAAGAGTTTTCCTCATACTCCATCCATAAGTCAAACATTTCCTGAGCTGGAAAACAACTTTAATAACATTAAACATACGCACACAGAAAAGGATGAATGACATGCGATGAGATGAAAAGAGTATGATTGACATACCTCTTGGCCCTCCACCTATCAATTTGCACATGTCATCTAATGCCTCCCGCTCTCGTCTACTCTTTTCCGTCTTTGTGATCCCGTCCATAGGAGTTATATCACCGACAATGGCTGCTCAAATAATTTGGAAAAGGACAATTAGAAATTTATAAAGCCATTACCTAGGGGGAAAAGAAAGACCAAGACTCCAGTTGAGTAGAAGCATATCAATACCCAAAACATTAAAGGGTACGATTCACAGCATAATTTTCACCTCAGGTTTTCAGGTAGAAGTGAGTTAAATTAAAACATAATGTGGGATGACTAAATCCAACCAGTAGTTCCGTTGAAAGGAAACAAATTTATGGTTTAAGTTCTTTAACTGAAGCCCTAGGGAACAAGATGTTTGGGCACCGCCAAAGTACATATCTCCACCCTAAAGTATCAAATACTTACAATAACCAGAACTCTAATTATCTGATTTTGATATGATGAAAAAAAGCAAGTGGAACAAGTACCTTCTGCAATATCGTGAACAATGGCCATTTTCACACACCTGAAAAATCACCACGAACTACACTTCTTCAATCAAACGTGAAGTTGAATTACACAAACAAAGTAAAGTAGACTAAAACATTAAAACAATCTCAACCTGTCTCGATTTATGCCAGGAATATCCGGAGCAACAAGAGCCATTAAACCCATTCTGTACATATGATCAGCAATCGACTCCGGCTCATTTACATCTCTCTTCACCCACCCAGTTCTCTTAGTTGTCTACCCAAGGGGAAAAAAAACGAAAAAGAAAGAAAACCCAACAACGAAAATTTCAGAAATGCAACAAAAAAGGCTCAACAATAAGAAGGAACAGAAAAGACTGTGACTTTATTGACAGAAACAATACCTTGAGGCGGTGACATAGGGAGAGGAAATCGACGGCGGAAGAAGCAGAAGGGGACCGCGAAGCAGCATCATCGGAGACACCGCGCACTGCTGTGACGGATGAGGAAGCGTTGGAGGGCATAGAGTGGAGGCTGGAGGTAGTAAATGATGTGAAGCGTAGTTGTTGAGTGGCAGCGAAGGAAGGTGAGAACAATAGCAGAGCTGATGATTTGCACTGCCACACTCGTACTTTGCTCCCCATTTCTTTGGGCTCTTTCTTTCTTTCTTTTTTTGTACTTTTTTTCTCTTTTCTTATTTAAATTTTTGGGTTTAACGTAACTCCAAAAATATTCATATTCTTTTGGAAAAATATTAGAGAATATTTATAAAACAACTTAGAAATTGGGAGATTCGGTATATGCGATTCGAGTGTGTGTTTGAGAGACTTTCGAAATAGTCCTATCCAGTTTAGGCTCGGCCCAAAGCCATCCTGTTGTAGAGACAAACTTGTTAAAATTGGCTCTTTCTTGAGTAAATTAGGTCGTCAAATTTGAGTTATTATAGAGTAAGTTAATGTGATTTAAATTTTAAATATAGAAAATTCACGTTAATAATTTCCAAATTAAAGCTCATAATATAAACAACAACAAAAACGGCAATATAGTAAAAACTCTCACTAAATATGAGGTCTGCGAAAGTTTTATGTACTAATTTTTAGTCTTCACTAGTAGAGAAGTTGTTCTCGAATGAGCTAGAAGAAATAGGGATAAATAAAAATAAATTTATTTAATTAATTAATCAAAAGAAAGTAAAATTAAAAATAAAGTACTAAAAAATTATTATTATTATTATTAAAAATAAGTAGGAGATTAGTAACGATAATAATGGTAATAGTAAAAACAAATAAGAATAAGAATAATAATAATAATAGTGTTAAAAGCTCGTGATATAATTAACATGATTAAAGATATCATAATATTGTTATTCTTTCAATATTTCTTTTGTTTAACATAAAAATATATATTATGGATATAACCTTTTGTTATAATTATTTATCTTTAAGAAAAATAGCACGAGATAAATACTTATTGGTAATAATGTTGACGAGAAATTAATAAAAATACGAGAATCTCAGGAAAAGCATAATTAATGTAGGGTTAAGGTTATTAAAAAGCATAATTAAAAAGACCACTCTGTTTGGGCCGGTGGCATGATGGGAAATATGTGGACCTTCATTCAAATGGACTCCTGTAATGAGCCCAATAGCTATTATTTATGAAATAATGTTATATTTTGGTTGGGCCATTTGCATACACATGTGATGTCTTTTATTTTTAATAATGATAAACTTGTATAAAATCATATAATAATTTATTAATCACCTATTTTAAATAAATGATTTAACAAAATAATTATTCGTAACGATTAAAGTTGTAATTTGTAACTCAACGTTTTATAAAAATCTAAATAAGTCTCTCTCCAAAGGCCGTTTGGAAACCAATGAATTGGATTCAATTTATTAATCTTATGCAATTGAATTCAATTCATACATTTGGAATGTTAAAAATAAAAGACTTGAATTCAACCACCTAATTGAATCTCATTTTCTCTGTGAATTCAATTCACATCTTAAATTATGTGAATTGAAGAGCCAAAAATATTAAAAATTCTGTTTATAATATACACATCATAAATATACAAATTACTACAAAATATACTTTGTTTTTGGATTCGAGAAAACCTTGTAGGCGGGTCAAGTGGGCACACCTCTCCGAGGTCCCAACTGGCGCACCACCCCACAGGCAGGCCAAGCGGGCTCACCTCATCATCGAGGGGTCAACTAGTTCTTCATCTATAGGTAAAACCCTCGCTACTTCGGGCTCTTACAAGAGGGGCTAGCATGGAATCGAATTTGGGACTTAACTGAAGCCAAGCCTTGCTCTCAACTATCGATCCACACCCATTGAGGGCACTACAAAATACACATACATTGATTACATACTATTTTTAGTTAAGGATAAAAAAATCATATAAAGTAGTTGAATTCATTTTTATTATGTTTCAAACAATATAATTGAATTCAAACAGTATAAATTGAATTTAATTCAATTCCACAAATATAATTGAATTCAATTCGAAAGTTTCCAAACGGCCAGGTAATATCCTTATCTTTAATGTCTTCTTTTCATAATCAAATGCTACATTCCATCTATGCGTCTGTATGCATGTACTAGAAGGTCTTAAAAGTTTAGAAAAGAAGACAAAAAAATGTTAAATCACTGACTCTCTCATATTGTTCTTCAATCGCTTATGGATCAAAAACACCATACCACTAAAACATAGGCCCCGCAAATAGTTTTAAATGCCATTGCTGTCTGAAAGTCCTTAAAAACATATCTAGCCGTCCTTGTTCGGTGCTTTCAGTTAGGACTTGAGGTGAACTGCAAGCAAAACGTTTGTTTGTTTGTTTGGAAGAGATAAAGCATACATCACCATTCCAACTGAAAGTTAACTTTTTAATTATTAATTGTATTGCACTCTAGAATAACTCAAATCCCAAAAAACATTGAGGAGTGTTTCAGCAGCTACCTACATAAGCTACTGTTCTTTAGCTGAGTAGGATTGTAACCATAATTCTTCACTACACGTATAGGCATATAAGCAAATTACAACCGACAATCGAAACGGTCAACAAGATGATAAGAGCTTAGGCCCACGCCTGTCGGTGGGCAAAATGTACGAATCTCTTTCTAGATTATTATTCCATACCATTCTAGAAATCGTTAGTTAACGCTGGTAATTAATTAATTAAACCACTTGTCCAACAAACCCACGTGTCTAACCCACTAATGGGAATACTGTCGGTGGCTTGTATTTTTATACTTAACATGTTGCTAGAATTAAAATTATAAAAACTTACATAAATTTATTCAAATTGTTGAAGCGTAAATCACAATTTTAACTTAATATACACTTTAAATTCTTCAATCTCTGTCTCTGTCTCTATCTTTTTCCTTTTCTTCACCAATAGCTACCGACTCATCGGATTCTCACCTATCAACTTTCAAACGTCAATCCAAAACAACGGGTTCTTAGCCGTAGTTTGCCGATCCATTAGCTGACGTTAATAATTACTGATAAGGACAGCTCCGAAGCCAAACAAAGCCCCATCCCTAACTATCTGCACTGAAATGGGGCCAGTGGGTGTCGACAAAGTAAATTATCTAGTGACACAGTGACAACGGTGCAGACTTTACAGCTGGGTCTTCAGATGGGACGTGAACCTTTGGATCACTGCTCACTAGAATATGACAGCAACCGTACATCTTCTCAGTGAGTTCCTTAAAATGTTTGCATGGGACCCAACAACCACCGCATATCACGAATTTACCAAGCTGTCATATTCGAGCTTAGCTGTTTCATAGCGTGTGTTTTGGAACAAAGTTGTCTTCTACGTTGTCTTGTCACGTTAGTTCATCGCGCTCAAATTTAGACCACCGAATTACCGTAGACTGACCGTATCTACTAATTAGAAGATCTGATTGTGTAAGAGGAATCAAGCATTTTTTATCCAAGAGGCGAAGATAACTTGAAAATGAACGTTTGTTTGTTTTTTTAAAACCCTTTACTTAGAGAGAAGAAATTAAAGAAACAACAAAACTAATGAGGATTGCCACATACGAAAAGAATAATGTGTCTTTCACTCTTTTTCTTTTTTTTCTTTTTTTTTAACTGACTAGATTTTCTTTTTTCCCATTTTTTTCTTTTCCACTTTCTGTACTGGAAATAAAAAGAAAATCACTAAAAATACAAAAGAAGAAAAAAAGGGAAAGTTAATTTACAGCCTTGCCGCGATTATAGCCGTAATAGGAGAGATACCATTTAACAAACTTCTTCAACCCGGTCTGCAAATCGGTAGTGGGTTTGTACCCGAGTTCCCTCCGGGCCAAGCTAATATTCGCATGCGTAAAAGGAACGTCGCCGTTTCCTGGCATATCCACAACATTCCTCTTTGCTTTCATCTTCAGATGCCTTTCCAATATGCTCACAAGTGTCGGCACTGTAACCGGCGACGTATTGCCCAAGTTAAAGATCCGATACGGAGCAGGTCCCCTCTTCTTCCCTCCTGACCCAGTACTCTTACCCGCAGTATCCAATGAACCGACACAACCTTTGACAATGTCATCAATATATGTGAAATCGCGGGCCAAGTCTACCCGGTTCTTGCCCCGATATATCGTAATTGGCTTCCCTTGTAAGATATTTCTCGTGAACGAGAAATACGCCATATCGGGTCGGCCCCACGGGCCGTACACAGTGAAGAACCTCAACCCAGTTATGGATAACCCGTAAATGTGATTGTACGTGTGAGTGATTTCCTCACCTGCCTTTTTCGTTGCCGCGTAGAGACTCGCCGGCTGGTCGGTCTGGTCAGACTCCGAGAACGGAACCTTCTCGTTTAGTCCATAAACAGAGCTCGACGATGCCCAGACGACGGCGGGTTGCGGATTCGCGGACTTACAGACCTCGAGAAGCGTGACCAGTCCAGCGATGTTTGAGTGAACGTACGAGCCGGGGTTCTCCATGGCGTAGCGTACGCCGGCTTGAGCCGCCAAGTGCATGACGTGAGTGAACGCAACAACGTCGAATAGCTTGTTCAAGAGGCGAGCGTCATTGACGTCACCTTCCACGACGAACACGCCGTGGCTTTCAACGAGAGACTTACGGGCTTTTTTTAAGGACGGGTCGTAGTAGCTGTTGAAGTTGTCCAGTCCCACGACACCATCGCCGCGCTTTTTCAGGGCTAACGACACGTGGGTCCCGACGAAACCGGCGGCTCCAGTGACGAGTACGGACATGCCGCCTTGGCGATGGATCTGGGCGGAGTTACGGACTTGTTTCTCCCACTGGATGCCGCCCCAGGAGGCTGACAAATACCGGCTACCAGAGTCGACGAAGCTCTGGAAGCTCAAGTAGGACGCGGTAAGAGCAATCAGGAAAAGGGCCCACAGGAACATAGTACTGGTGGAGGCGAAACAGCGATGGAACTGTCGGTTCATGGTGTTGTGCGACCTGTCGATCTTGAACTTTCCAGGGGTTGACGGGAACAGCTCCTCTTCTAATGACGGCATCTTGTTGCTCTCGTCTTCTCTTCTTTATGATTCGACCTTTTCTGAGTTTTTTCTTAGATAAGATATGACTGGTAATTGGATATTTGCATGTATAGATAACGATAAATAGATAAATAGATATGTATTGCTACAGATGCAGAGAAAATAGTAGAGGTAACTTATTTTCCTGCACCTGCCAATGAGGAGAAGGGAATGGAGGGTATATATAATAGAGGTCACCCGCAAATAAGCGACCAAAAGTAATACGCGTGAACGCGTTAAAAGGACGGCCAGATCGGATGGGTTTGGTTTGGACTTTGGTTTGGCTGTTAAACAATTTTATTACCGGTTGAGGTTGAGGTTGAGGGCACTTCTTTCAATTTGAAGTAGTGAGAGTCTGATTTCACATAAATTTTCTTACATTAGTGCTGGATTACACAATCGCCCTTATATCCGTAACACAACAATGTGTCGTTTTAGCATTTAGATGTGTGTGTGAAGTTTTCACAAAATTATTCCAACCGTATTTGGAAAACCATGGGCTATATTCATTAATTAAAAAAAAACTATTTTGGTCAAAGAAGAGAACATGGTGGGCATGCCATCAATAATTAATTAATTAATATTATTATATGTATGCAATTTCAGTCAAATGAAGAAAAAAGAAATAAAAAATAAAATAAAAACATTATGTAAATGCACCTACATTTCATCGACCGGAAGAACCGGTCATGACTGTAAGGGAATAGAGAAAAAAGGGACTAAAAAAACCTAAGGTGGCCTGTAAAGTCGGCTCTTGGTCTTGCTCCGCTCATGAATTGGGCGGTGCTCCTTCACTTGGACTCAAATTTTTTTTTATGTTTCTGTTATATTTTTCCGGTTTTGAGTAAATTACTGCATCCTTGCTAATAATGTTTAATTCATAAACGTTCTCTCTTTTAGATGTTAGTTGAAATTGCATACTCAAATTTAAAGTTCTAACTAAAAGATATAAATCTTTTTATAATTTAAGAAAATATTTATTTTAATTTGACTTAGATGGTCGTATTTATATTGTATGTGTTTTTAATTTTCTAAATTATTTGAAAATTACAGCGTTGTCCCATTTATATTATCTAGAAGTATACCTAAAATTATTTGTGTAAATTTAAAAAAATATTGCCAGCGGTGATGGGGTCCACTTTGAAAATTGCGGTGAATGTGAAAAACAGGAAATGATAAAATAAATTGCTTCCAGATCCTTTCGGCGAGGAATTGGGGGGATGCCAAGTTTATCACTTTCATCGACTTAAACAAATCGAAGAATATTTTATTAATTTGTTAAATTTCTGTATTCCATTCCTTAACAATTTGGGTAACACAAAACGACATGGAAAATGAAGTTCAGAGGGGGTTGGTTGGTAAAGGAACCCGATCCTTTGTAACGACTTTTATGTGATATTTCGGATGAAAACGTAGTTATGATATTCTACGGCTCTCGAGTCTTTCACTTTGTCTCAAACTAAATCTTTAATTTTGTATTTACAAACCTCATCTTAATTAGTTCGGATTGTGCTTATCATCGATACAAATAAATTAGATTTATCATTGAACTTGATTAAGAGATATTGACAATTGGAAGCACAAACGCTCTGGGAAGAGCGTTATAAGCTGTCGACGCCATTTGTCAATGATTTGCTTTTATTAATGACTTGGTCTTCCTCTTTTTAACTTTTGTGACAAACCCCATCAATGGTTCGACTGTATTTCACATGAATAGATAGATAAGCTTTTTTATCACTTTCAGTGAGTGATCTTACAAGACAAGAAACTCCTATTATCATTGATTTGGCATTTTATATAGTCTTGTTATTTGCGTATACCCGTATTAATACGTTATGAAGGAGGAGTAGGTAAGAGACAGGAAGTGATTACATTATAAAAGATTACGAGAATGATAACTACAATATTGACAAAGAAGTATGGTTATACAGGGGAATTACACTTATCAATTAGTCAGTTTTTTATTTAGTTTGCTAAAATTTAAATTTAAAGGCATATTTACATATTTGTTTACTAAATAATTCTAAATTGAATCAATTTAAATTTAAATTTGAATTTATTTGTTATGGAATACATCGTTTGATGAAGCACTTAAAAACTGATTAATGTATCTACGCTTTTTATCTGTATCTAGTCAAAGTTAAAAATGGCTTCATGTACAAATGCGCCTATTGTGAAGATTGGTGAATGTTAAATCAAGTTTTTACTCACACGCGCACAGAGTCTTGTCTTTACACAAAAGTAATACCAATGCATAGAGTAAAGCTAAGGCAATACCATTGTATACAGTGAAGCAAAAACCTTCAAATCAAGGCATGATCCGTAAATTATGTATAAAGGTTTTTGAATCCAAATAGCTATAGCACACCGTTGAAACTAAGAATCCAGCAAAGATGAACCGACCCAAAATGAGCCATCGCATATGAGAACATCCTCGCTTGCTGCGAGCGGTCCCTCTCCATGCCTGGCCAATTTATTGGAGCAAGTTTGTGTTTTCTTTTCCAATATTGGAAAATCCGCAACCTCCGTACGTAATCGGAATAAGTTCGGTAACTATCACTTCTAAAATTGGACTTGAAAGAGAGAATAACAGTTGCAGATAATGCTTAAAAATTGCAGGAAATTATAAAAAATGTTAGGCCTTGTGGAAGTGTCCAAACTCCACTTATAAATAATGAATAGGACCCAGCAGATGAACCTGGCGCCACCTAACCATGAACTAGAAAGAAGAGAAAGAATTTGAACTGGACCCAGAACCTGATCCACTTCCATCCAGCCCAAGAATCCGTCAAGGTCTATTCCCAAGTCTTTCCTTGTAATCCGGCTTTCACCTGTTCGCAGTTGCCATGACCGCAAACAATCAAGGCAAGAGGTGCCAAAACCTTCAAGTTGGTCATCCCAAGTCATAAACCTATCAAAGAGCCGAATGTATCAAATACTATGAACTTGCTTATTTATCTAATAGTACTTAAATAGATGGAGGTATATATATACTTGTAGGCTGGGACATGTTAGTGCAAATAACAGTTAAAAAGCGTGTAGACTGTAGCAGCAAGTGGTGGAGGGACATGGATGCTTTATGCTTCATCTTTGAAAAGTGTATGATTATGAACACTCGTCTTTTAAGGTTTTTTGTTGATAATCTCAAGAAACTTAAAGTGGAATAGTTCTGCGGACATCATTGTTGGTCTCGAGGTTAAGAGGATGGGTGGTGCCGAAAACTATGAATCCACTATCATCCGTACCGTAATGTGGTATAATTGGCCTATACTGCTCTGTTGATGGGAAGTTGACGAAAATGAATTGAGCTGAACACGTTAAAGCATGTTAGCAGGAATGTTGACAAGGTTATCAATGGAGGCTTGTAAGGAAAATATGAACACATCATATACCATAGGATCGATTGTATATATGCTTAAGAAAAACAGAAATCACATACTTGGATTCTTTATATAATTCCACCGGTTAAAGAACGCAGAGTTTGCCTTAGTTTTCTGTAGAAAAACTTCCAAGCCGAAGATCACAAG
>JAOQMQ010000008.1:518298-530872 GCA_027563845.1 Erythroxylum subrotundum
ACATGTTAAGTTTTAAAAGGAATAAAAGTTGGAGAGAAGAGTGTCCATGAGTGTGAAAAATAAAACTTTAAAGAAAAGTTTTCGTGGACCACTATTAAAGGTTTTGGATTTGTGATAAATTTATTGTTTACTACATTTGTAATACTAGAAAACAAAAGGTTTGTATTTGGTGAGCCTCATCATTGAAAAGCTTTAGCTTTATAATTGTAAAGAACTGATTGGTTGGAGTTGGACTGAAAGTTTCTGGAATGCTTGTATGTGTGAGGTTTATTGTCAAAAGTCTTTAGGCATAATTTATTGGGATTGACAGAAAATTTGTTGACAAATAAAAGGTTGAATATGGTCAATGAACTATTACAATCTGGTAATAAAAATTACAATTTTGTCCCTAAAAGTTTTGGGCTTTATAGTATCATCATTCAACATTACAGTGACCTTGCTTGAAAAGATATTTAAACATTAATTATGCATTCTTTCAATTATTCATGTTATATGATGCTAATGAATGACATAATAGATGGACTAAACAATTGAGATTATTAATTATAATGCTAGAAGATCACCCAAAGGTGAATCATTGCTTATAATTAATAACATTAAAGAGACTTATCGACCTACTTGGTGAATATATTTGTATTTGTATATTCAAAGATAATATGCATACTAGCTTGAGGATGATTGAATGTCTATCATGTATATATATGTTGTTAGCATCATTATAGATTAAGGATATATGTTTTTATATATATATATATATATATCGAAAAGTCTATGTGGTCTAGGCTCTGATACCATTTTAGGGTAGGGGCCCGTTTTTCGCTGTTTTGGATGATGATGATGGTGTTGGTGGTGGTCCATAGTCTTCAAATTTATCTTTACTTCCTTTTTAATATGTAAAATCTATAAGGGTCTTTGTTTCATACCGTGAGTTCCTAATAAATCCTTCATTTTCTATTAATATTCTAATTGGTAGTGTGTCTAGACCAAATCTTATTAGAGTCTCTATAGCTTCATCTATTGTATGTAATTCCCCATTAAAATTTGCATATTGATGAGGTTCATCTAATTTATATTTTGTAATCTTGTACAAAGTTTATATCTAATGTAATTTCCATTAGCTCCTGTATCTATTAATATATTAACTGGAACAAAAGTTGTCCCATTATAATATTCTCCTTTTATCTTATAGTTTTTAAAATTATCTTCTTTAGCCATAATTAAATTATTATTATATCTAGAACTCAATTGTCGACTTAAGGGATGACTGATAACACCTGTATTGGTAAAAGATAATCTTGGTGGTATATTATTTGATATCCTTAAAGGTTTATCCTGCAAATCTAATTCTAATGATCTTGACTCTATTTCTTCTAATTTTGGTAAACTTGGTATTTGTATTTGACAGACTTCATTAAATAAATAAGGGAAATCTATTGTATCTTTAACTACAAAACACTCAGAATGATGTGTATTTGATAATGCATATGAAATTATATAAGTTATCGAATAAGGTCTATTTTTTGTTGTTTAAAGAAATCTTTTCTTTTAAAATCCTGTATTAAACTTAATGTTTTATCAAAATCTTTGTCTTGAATATGGTATGAAATTCGAGGATATATGTTAAATTTTAATTTACCATATTGTAAATTACCTTTAAGAATTCATAAACAGGCTTCTTCTCTGTTTATTATTATATTATCCATAATAGCTACTTCAATAGGAGTATCTAATCCTTCTTTAAAGGTTGATTTTATTATAATTTGTATGGCTCCTATATGTATCCAACCAAGTGTGTTTCTTATCTCTAGTTTAATTTTTTGTAATTTGTCGTGAATATCTTTTTTAGCCAATAAAGGTATCATTACTTTATTGGAAGTCATAGAACTTCTAAGAGCTCTTTCTTGTATATTTAATCCATAAAATAGATTATGCTTTCTAGGTTTAATTCATAATCTTTGTAAAGCACTAACCTTAAATCTTGAATAATTTGTTAATGAAAATTTTTCATCTTGAATTTGTTTTAATTTCTTTCTATCTATTAATATTTCTTGTCGATATTCTCTAGTTTGTTCTATCTGATTATCTATAGCTGGTTAACTATCATACTGATTAATTTCCATCTTATTCTGAACTATCCTCGGATGTATATTTTGTGTCTGTTAAAATAAAAATACTTTCATCAGAATCTATATTGAAATTATCAATTTTTACAAATTCTCCTGTATTTATCATTTCTTCAATGTCTTCATCTATTTCTATTTTCTTTTTATTTTTCTCACTTCTTTTTGGACAATTATTAGCATAATGTCCTATCTGTTTACAATAGTAGCATCTGCATTCTTTAGGACTTGTTTTTCTTCTCCTATATGTAGGTTTATATGTTTTCCTGTATCATTTTCTTTTATAATATCTTACCTTATGCTTTTTGAAATATGGTTTTCTATATTTATGTTGTTTCTTCTTTTTGTATTTTCGTTTTATCTTTCCGTAATAGTAAGAACTATCACAACCTATCATTATTGGCATTTTAGGCTTATCATAACATAATGAAATTCTTTTCCTTATTCCTTTACTAGCTTTAGCTAAAATAGCATCAGCACACCAATTACTTAATTTATCTCGTACATGCTCTATTCTTTTACCTAAAGTATCTATATTTCCTGGACTGTAAGTTTCTATCAATTTTGTACCCCAAGGGTCTGGAATCTTAGCAAAGAATAACGGTAAATAATTACTAGTATCTGTAATTTGATTATAAATATGATAATAATAATCTTAAAAAACATAAATATATTTTTCTATTTCACATATATCACATAATTGTAATCTCATTAATGCAGTGGTATATCGAGTTATAGTATTAGGATCTTTTACATACTTTCCTTCACCATGAAATTCTAATCTAAATGTTTCTACTACTTTTGTTATAAAATTATCTGGATCAGAATATATATATTGTTTAGTTTCTTCATTAATATTCTGCCAAAATCTTTGTGCACTATTTAATAATGTTTTTTTCCATAAATCCTTTAGTTGTTTCAAAATCCATTTTGTTTACTACAATAGCTATTCGTAAAGAGGTTTCCCATTTATCGATTGCTTCTTCAGTATTAGCAATACAATCTAGGTCTAAATAGATTCCAAAAGGATTTATTGTATCAGCTTTCATTTTTTCAAATGGTGTATATTTATCTGAACCTTGCCCAGTATACATTAATCCTGCATATCCTGTTACTAGTCTATTAAAACTTTGGTTTGATCTTTGTCGAATATAAGGCTCTCTACTTGAACTAGGTATATCTGTTATATTTGGATTTTCAGCTTTTATTTCTGCTGGTTTAATGTTAATAAAATTATCTTGAAGATCTAAGTTTCCTATTTGCGTTACTAAGTTATCTACATCAGGCATAAAACTTGCCTCATTATCAGAACTACTTGTTGACATCTTTTAATTTTTCTAAATGAATAATAAAGGGACTTTTAATTATTGCTTTCTCTTTCTGTTCTATAGAAATTATCTGTTTTCCTTTATCTTTTTCACTAGTTTTATGATTTATTAGTGATTCTAAATCAAGAGTCATTTGTTCACAGTATTGTAATATTCTTTGGCCATAATAAATTATCGTTTTTTGTACTTCAATTATCTCCTTATCGATTTTTAAGGAATCATCTTGTTCCTCTAAGATTTTAAATTCTCTATTCATTACTTATTACACAAGCTGCAACATATACTTGAAGTAATATAAAACATAACTCAATACTGATGAGATAAAAACATAGATATAATAACTTTATCAAAATAAATATATCGAAAAGTCTAAGTGGTCTAGGCTCTGATACCATTTTGGGGTAGGGGCCCGTTTTCCACTGTTTCGTTTTCCGCTCTTTCGGATGATGATGATGGTGTTGGTGGTGGTCCATAGTCTTCAAATTTATCTTTACTTCCTTTTTGATATGTAAAATCTATAAGGGTCTTTGTTACATATCGTGAGTTCCTAATAAATTCAAGTATCTGTATTTGTTTTGACATGAAATACATAATAGCTTTGTAATCAGGCCGTCGTACTGCAATATCTTGAATATTTTCTAACTCAGCAGCATAGTATGATCTGAGTTCATTTATTACATGATATATATATTAAAGTTTATTATTGTTTGAATATATTAATTGTACTCAAGGCATTAATGTGTGAGTTTGTTTTTACGTTTGCAGTTTTTAATAATTTGTTAGCTATAGGCAATGGTTTGATCAAGTTTAATGGGCTAAACTATGCCGATTGGTCTAAGCAAATTCAATTTAAGTTAGGTATTATGGATAAGGACTTGGCATTAGTTGCAGAGAAGCCTGCAACTATTATTGAGACTAGTACGCAAGCTGAAAAGACATATTTTGAGGCTTGGAAAAAGTCTAATAGGTTGAGTCTAAACTTGATGCGATTGACAATGGCTGAAAATGTTAAGCCATCAATGCCTCATATAGACAATGCAAGGGAATTTATGATGAAAATCAAAGGGTACTCACAATCAGACATAGCTGACAAGTCTATTATAGGAAGCTTGATGAGCGAATTGACGACCAAGAAGTTTAACTGATCACAACCTATCCATGATCATGTAACAGGCATATCAAATCTGGTTGCAAAGCTGAAATCAATAGGCATGGATGTGAGTGAATCCTTCGTAGTGTAGTTCATCATCAACTCACTTCCTCCTAAATTTGGTCAGTTCCAAGTGAATTACAACACTCTGAAGGAGAAATGGAACTTTCAAGAAATCAAGGTCATGTTGGTATAGGAGGAAGGGAGATTAATGAAAATGAAGGAACACTTTATTATCTTAAAATACATAAAGAAGTTAGTAGCAGAAAGGGAAAGTTAGGAAAAAAGCGCAACAAAAAGGACAAAGCCCCAATGAAAGTTAATGAGGGCCAAATCTATAAAGAGCAGTGTTGTTTCTTATGCAAGAAAGCTGGTCACCTCAAGAAAGATTGCCTTAAGAGAAAGGCTTGGTTCGAAAAAAAACGTAAGTACTATGTAAGTATGTTTTGAATCAAATCTTATTGAAGTGCCCAATAATACCTGGTGGTTAGATTCAGGCACAACTACTCATGTGTCACATATTATGTAGGGATTCCTTTCGATCCAAACCATAAACAAAATTAAAGAGTTTCTGTATATGGGTAACAGAATGAAGGCATGAATAGAAGGAAAATGGATGTATAGATTGATTTTAGACACTAGTTGTAGTCTAGATCTTGAAAAATATCTTTGTGTTTCTGAATGTGCTAGAAATTTAGTTTCTGTTAGTAAGTTGGACAAGATAGGTTTTGATTTCAATGTTGGAAACGATGTTTTTTCTTTGTATAAATGACATTACTATTATGATTATGGTACATTAATGGATGACTTATATCATTTCAACATTGATGTTAATTATTCTGAATCCCTGTTTCATGTTGAACATAATTTCAATAATAAACGTGATGCACATAATGAACATTCTGCTTACTTGTGGCATTAAAAGTTAGTTCATATATCTAGAGAAAGGGTGATGAGGTTAGTGAAAAGTGAAATCTTACCTAAACTAGATTTTATTAACTAAGATGTGTGGTGGATTGCATTAAAAGCAAGCAAACTAAACACATATCTAAGAGTTCAGTCACCAGAAGCACCGAGTGACTTGAATTAAAACACACTGATATATATTGTCCATTCTGTGTTCCATCTTAGGGTGGTAAAAAGTATTTTATTACCTTTATTGATTACTATTCACGTTATTGCTATCTCTATATACTACATGAAAAGTCACAATCAGTAGACATTCTTGAGGTGTTCTTTAATGAGATAGAAAGGTAGTTAGATAGAAAATTGAAAGCCATAAGGTCTAATAGAGGTGGTGAATATTATGATAAATATGATGAGAATAAACAATGTCCAGGTCCATTTGCAAAATTTCTTCAAAGTCGGGGCATTTGTGTATAACATACAATGTCCATTACACCACAACAGAATGGTGTAGCTAAAAAGCGGAATCATACTCTTATGGATATAGTTAGGAGTATGTTAAGTTACATGAATATGCCTTTATCTTTATGGATATATGCATTAAAGATAGTTATATATCTACTTAACAGGTTCCTAGTAAAGCAATTCATGCGATACCTTATGAAAATTGTGGACAGGTAGGAAACCTAGCTTGAGGCACCTATATGTTTGGGATTGCCCAGCTGAAATAAGGATTTATAATCCTCATGAAAGGAAGTTTGATGCAAGAACCATTAGTGGTTACTTCATCAGTTATCCAGAAAAGCCCAAAGGGTACATACTTTATTGTCCTAATCATGGTATAAAAATAGATAAGTCTGGTATTACTAGGTTCATTGAAAATGGACAAATCAGTGGGAGTGGTGAACCACAAAAAGTAGATATTTATGAGATTTAGGTGAAAAATCCGTCACCTATTGTATCATAGTCACGCAATATATTGGAACAACAAGTTAATATTCCAAACCCACAAGAAGCAAAAGTCAATAATGATCTAGTAAATAATGTGCAAGTCACAAATGATCAAGTAATACCACAAGAAATAGTATTGCGAAGGTCTATAAGGGAAAAAAGACCAGCTATATCAGATGATTATGTGGTGTATTCACTTACGAATAAGTTTGACTTGAGCATTGATAAGGATCCCGTGTCATTTAAAGAAGCCATAAAATGTAACAATTCTTAAAAGTGACTCAATTATATGAAAGAAGAGTTAAAATCTATGGATGATAATCAAGTCTGAGAACTAGTTGAGTTACTTGAAGGGTCTTAAAAAGTGGCCTATAAATGGTCTTTAAGACCAAAAGGGAATCGAAATGTAATATTGAAAGGTACAAAGTCAAACTTGTAGCCAAAGGTTATACTCAAAAGGATCACATTAATTTTAAAGAGACATTCTCTCCAGTTTCAAAGGACTCTTTAAGAATTGTTATGGCATTGGTAGCTCATTATGATTTAGAACTTCACCAAATGGATGTAAAAATCGCTTTTCTGAATGGCAACTTAGAAGAAGGAGTTTATATAGACCAATCGAAAGGTTTTGTGCCTGCAGAAAAGGAAAATATGGTATGTAAATTAAATAAGTCAATATATGGTTTGAAATAAGCTTCCCGACAGTGATATCTTAAGTTCAATGATATCATTACCTCTTATGGTTTTGTAGAGAACATCGTTGATAGGTCTATCTATATGAAGGTCAGTGGGAGCAAGTTCATTATTTTGATACTATATGTTAACGATATTCTTTTGGCTGCTAATGATTTGGGCTTGTTACATGATGTAAAGAAATTTCTCTCTAATAACTTTGAAATTAAAGATATGAGTGTGGCATCTTATGTGATTAGAATAGAAATATTCCATGATAAAACATAAAGATTGTTAGGGTTGTCCCAAAAAGGATATATCAGTAAAGTATTAGAGAGATTTAGGATGGAAAAATGCTCAGCAAGAGTAGTTCCAATTTAAAAAGGAGGATAAATTTAGCGAAATGCAATGTCCCAAGAATGATTTAGAACGAAAGGAAATGTAATATATTCCCTATGCATCTGTAGTTGGGAGTCTGATGTACATTCAGACTTGTACTCGGTCAGATATCAGTTTTACTATTGGAATGTTAGGTCGATATCAAAGTAATCCCGAATTGGACTACTAGAAAGCTACAAAGAAAGTTTTTAGGTATTTACAAGGCACCAAGGATTACATACTCACATACAGGAAATCATATTACTTAGAATTGATCGGTTATTTAGATTCAGAATATACTGGTTGTGTAGACTCAAGGAAATCTACCTTCGATTATCTATTCCAACAAGCAGGAAGGGTAATGTCTTGGAAGAGTGAAAAACAGTTTGTCATTGCTACTTCCACTATGAAGGTGGAATTTGTGGCATGCTTTAAGGGCGTTATTCAAGCATTGTGGTTGCGGAACTTTGTCTTAGGGCTAGGCATTGTTGTCAATATAGCTAAATCGCTAAGAATTAGTTGTGATAATTCTGGAACTGTCTTCTTCTCTAAAAATAAAAAGTATTCTAAGGGTGCTAAACACATAGATTTGAAATACTTGTTAGTCAAAAAAGAAGTGCAAAAATATAAAGTATCAGTTGAGCATATTGGAACTTATCTAATGGTAGTAGATTCATTAACTAAAGGATTACCGCCTAAAACATTTACTGGCCATGTTGAAATGATAGGCATTATAGATAAGTCCTTATTAGCATGAGATCATATTATGTATATACATATGTTTGAATATTTGCTATTATTGTTTTGACACTTATGAATTCAATTAATGCTACTACGTTTTTGCTTATTTGTTAGTTATCACGTTATGTTGTGTACACACATTGTTTTATTGTGACGACAAATTATGTTTTTTTGAAAACATTAAAGTCGAGAATTATAGTGTTTCTCAATTACAGTTATCTTGAATTGAGATGATTGTGAGATACAAAGAAGGAATCATGTCGTTAGATGACTTGTGATTGCCATGATCTCATTATTTCAATTCATTCAAGTTTGATGATTTTGATAGATTCAATTATGATGCACACTTGTGTTGTTGGATCATCAAGTCGTAACATGGCCAAGTGGGAGATTGTTAGATTAATTTAATAATCCTAAAATGTAACCCATATTATTTTATTTGATTCTAATATAAAGTGAGCTCAAAATAATGATTATTGGGCTTGTAAAGAAAATTAGAATCATTAGGGTTAATTAATAAAAATGCCTTTCCCTCTCCCTTCAGTCGTGAAACGTTACCAGATATCAAAATTAATACGATCTTACGATATTGAAAAGTACGAAGAAAAGGAAGAACGTAAGAGTGGATAAAACTGTTCAAAAAAGAAGATATTTGCGAAAAAGAAAGGATTACACGAGTATAAATCAATATTAGTATTTCTTTCTTTTTGTTTCTATCACGAATCTTAGGGTTTGAATTCTAGATGATTTTGTCATAGATGACTTTAGATAAATTCTATGCTTGAAATATTGCTTAATTTGTTAAAGTTTAAATTTACAGCTTAAACCCACAGGAGTAAGGCTATGTTTGGATGTGGGTGGAGGGATGGAAGGGAATGGAAAGGAATGACCCAAATGACTCATGCCATTGTTCGAGAGTCTATTTTGAAACAGGATTGAATGGCAATTGATGGCTTTGGAAGCCATCCTTTGCCATCCAATATCCAATATTTTGTGACCTCCCAAATTGGGGGTCAGGGATGGAATGACGTGGCTTGCCTTCCAAACCCTAATTTAATGACAAAAATACCCTAAAAAAATTAATGAAATTACAACCCCAGTCCAGCAAATACCTACGTGGCTACATGTTACTACGTCCATTGTGTTTCTCCTTCAACTGGCTTCTTCCATTGACGAATGTTTTCCTCCACAGCTACTAGGGTCATCTGTCTTCGTTCCATCAGGTAAGCATCGACTATTCTTCTGTGTTCATCTTCTTGACACTTTTTGTATGTGAAGAAATCAGAAATTTTTATTGATGCTGGTGTCGTCTTCTTTGTTGATTGCTTATATAGGAAAATAACAAAACTATATTCTGGGCATCCTATAATTTGAAATGCTTTGGGGTTACTAAAATAGTTTCATGGCAACTATGCATATTTTATTACAAGGGTAATTTTGGGAAAAAAATTACAAGTCATTCCATTCCATTCATTTTTAGTATCACTTCCAAACAATCGTTGGGGTATAAAAAAGAATCAAGGGCGCGATGTGAGAGATGCTCTGCCCTCTCTCTAGATTTCACCCAGACACCCCTCAGCCAATTCCCATCCTATCCTTTACCTTTCCCTCTTCTGGTCTTTTCTCTAAGGGCCCTTTTGTCTTTTCCCTACCTTTTCAATCTCCCGCCTACCACCATGTCTGAACCTTTCACCCACCCTTCTGAGGATTTTCCCCCTCTTTCTTCTGCTCCCTCTTTACCCATTCAAACCCCTCGACCACCAGCTTCCGTTCCTGTTTCTAGACCTTCGAAAACTTGGAAATAGGTCGTTGGAGATACCATTGCGTCCACCATATCATACAAAACTCCGACAGTCGTTGATGGTAAGCTTATTGTGTACCCAGATCTGGAAACTTTACAAGATGGCACAAACTGTTGGAAATCTACACTTGTTGGTTTCTTCTTGGATCACCGACCAGCTTTTCCCTTGATCCTTCGGTGGGAAAATAAAATGTGGAAAAGCAGAGGTTTGGTGGATGTTCTGCTCTCGGAGGACAACTTACTTCTCTTTACCTTCACCTCCCTTTCCACGGCGACCAAAATCTTAGAGGAAGGTCCTTGGCACCTTAGGAGTCAGCCAATTTTTCTGCAGCTTTGGCAACCTGGTCTGAAGCTGGAATCTATAAAAATCCAAAGCCTCCCCTTCTGGATCAATTTCCACAATATCCCCCTTGAGTATTGGACCACCCAAGGCCTTAGCCAAATAGCAAGCTTCATTGGAAAACTGTTATGCATGGATGAAAACACTGCCACCAAAAAGAGGATAGGCTATGTCCGTATATGTGTTAGTATTGAACTCTCTCAACATCTCCCCGATGAAATTCCTATCATGCATTTAAGTGAAGGGAATCACTTATGGAAGGATAGTATCGCTGTGTCTTACCATTGGAGACCCCCGGTGAAGAATCAGTCTGCTATATGGAGACCCACAGGTAAGCTTTTCAAGTCTGGTACCTATCAAGAATTAATGAATCAAGAGCCTACTGATCTATCTGCGAATGAACCTATCTCTAGTAGTCTGAAGGATGTTGAACTTGTAAATGGTGATGTGGCACCTCTTGCTGCTGAAGGAGCCACTCTCATTTCTGCTTCTACTAATTTTGAATCACCGCTAATACCAGAGAAGACCTTGTCCGAGGCGTGTGCTGTGGCGCACTCTGCTACTGAGCAAGCCAGCCCATCTACCATAGTTCCTTCTCACGATGTACTTTTAAATATTCCTGCGGCTCCCCTTCTTGAAGAGACAAATGGTTTAATTGAGTCATCTCAGGAGAGTGAACCTGCGCCAGAGGATAATTCAGAATCCTCTCAGGCCCCTTCCCAGGATGAACACAGTGGCACCTCGCTGTCCATTTCTAAGAGAAAATCCCAACGAGGCAAGGGTAAAGGCCTCAAAACCTCCTCCTCTATCCTATGACTGTCGTCGCTTGGAATGTGAGAGGAATCAATAATCCCTCCAAACTACTTGCTCTCAGAGATTTTGTTCATGGAGAGAAACCTCTTTTGCTTGGTTTATTGGAAACCAAACTTCGGTTGGACAATTTGAATAAACTCCATATTTTGGGCCTCATTGGCGTATATTATCCAACCATAGTGTGCATGCTTATGGTCGGATAATTGTTTGTTTCAACTCAGATGAAGTTAAAGTGGAGCTATTACATATGACTGATCAGCTTATGCAACTACACATTTTGCTGTTGCAAGGAAATATTGAGATGAATGTTTCTTTTGTTTATGCCAGTAACTTTGAATTTCAGCGTAGGGACTTTTGGACTAACATTTGTCAGATTGGTGCCACTATATCCAAACCTTGGCTTGTTAGTGGGGACTTCAACTCCATTCTTTTTGCTGCTGAAGCCCAAGGTAATGTTAGTTTGAGAACTCCTTCGACAGATTTATGGGACTGCCTTGAACATGTTCGACTGGCTGATCTTAAGTTCACTGGGCACTCTTTCACATGGTCAAACAAGCAACAGGCAGGATGGTTCATCAGGAAAAAACTTGATAGAGCACTTGTAAATGACCTTTGGCTTCAGCATTTTCCCAACAGTCTGGCACATTTTATGGATCCTCTATTCTCTGACCATATGCCTATCTTGATCTCCAACTTGTCCACTCCGACTGTTAATCGTCATCCCTTTCGATTCAACAATTTCCTGGTTAAGGATTCGGGTTTTACTCATGCTTGCAGGGCAGGAGCTACACTCTATGTTAGTGGGACCAAACAATTCAGCTGCACTCAGAAAATAAAGCTCATTAAGCAAAGACTGAAACTCTTGCAATCTTCAAAGGGTCCTACAGCTGAAGCTATCAACAATTCTAGAATCAAATTGACAAGAACGCAGACTCTTTTAGCCGCTAATCCGGGGATTCACTCTCTAATTGAGCAAGAGAAACTTGCTCTCTCTAAATATCTTCAGGCTATCCACAATCACTCCTCCCTTTTGTAGCAGCGTGCTCGGGTGAATTGGTTACAGGATGGAGACCGAAGCACCCAATTTTTCTTTCACTCTATTCTTGCCAGGAAGAACTGCAACAAAATATTTACTATCTCTTCCTCTACTGGCAGCCTCATCACGGATCCACAGGAAATTAGTTATGAAGCCTACAGATTTTTTAGCTCTTCCCTTGGTACAGCAGCGTCAACAACTTCCTCTCTTGAAGAGCTACAGAGTCTTCATTTGCCACAAGTCTCTCCTTCTGCCTTTGCTATTTTAACCAAGCCAGTTGATGATGATGAAATTGACAAATGTGTTTTTGCTATGAATGGTAAGAAGGCTCCAGGTCC
>JAOQMQ010000008.1:530972-560964 GCA_027563845.1 Erythroxylum subrotundum
AATTAAAATATAATAAAGATATATATAAAATAAAATGAATAATTGTCATTATTATTTATTATTAAGATTTATGAAAGCATGGTTGATGTAAACATTAAACTAGTAAAGTATACAGTACAACTGTATAATATACCAATATGGACTATTTTGTAATTTTTAAAAATTTTAAGAACTATTTCATAAATTTAAAAAATTTCTCGAAACAGTACCAGAAACTAACCGGTACTAGTATAGTTCCGTTCCAAAATCTAATCCGATACCGAGCTCAATACAGTATTCATAACATTGATACAAACAACGTACCCAACGTACTGTAAGACTCAGGTATACAAACAACAGTGGCATTGAATGATACGTATCTATCAATCACATCTTTAAGAAGGGTGAAAGCTACTTGCATGGAAAGAGACGTTTTACATTATTTTATTAAATTTTATATACATATTTATATAAGAATCACGTAAATATATAAATAAAATTAAATGATACAGAGTTAAAATACCCTAACGAGAATACGGTGCTCCAACCCGTATGTGCATGTGCTTACCTTGTCCACAGTCGGATTAAGTCGAGTTACGTTAAGTTAAATTTATTAAAAAAATTTCTAAAAATAAGAAGTTTAAGGTCAGCATTAAACTATTATAAAATTGATTAAAAATTAAAAAATTAAAAATTTTGAAATATAATTGAAAGTGATTGTCCTTGCTGATTAAATAATTTAAAGTTTAATTAAAAAATATTAAATAAATTTTAGTTTATTTATTTTCTCTTACATGAACTTATTAATTTACAAAAATTGATCAATTAATTAATAAACTGATAGTTTTTAACAATAAAAATAACTAAAATAACTCGAACTGAAAAGTAAAAAACTGAATCAAAAAATTGGCTAATTCAAAGTTTTTATGATTAAACCGATCGAAACAATTAGGTTTTTGTATAATTAAATTAGTCCGGTCTAACTCTTTTATTAAACTCTTCAATTTTAGTTTGAATTTGACCTAAACTTATTTAAAATGTTTAAAACGATATTGTTTTAGGATAGTTAATCAAAATATCATCATTTTAGTTTAAATTTTCTTAAATTTACGTACTAACACGGTATTATTTTAGACAATTAAATCAACATGATATCAAATTTTATGCATGTTCTTAACATGTTTAGTTAACAAAAGAAATAATAATTAGTTAGATCAAATCGGTTTCGGTTATTACTGAGTCACACAGTTTGAGTCCAATCTAATCTCGCCTAGATCGTTGAAAATGACATGATTTTGGTGTAATTAATCAAAATAATGTTATTTTAATCTTAAGTTCCTTAAATTAATATACCAAAACATTATTTGTAAACTCAAATTCAATATAAAGTATTATTATTATTACATTTATTATTTTATTATGTATAATTTATTTATTTTTATTATATGTTTTAATTTTTATTTTTATTTTAGTCTTTTTATTTTAGAACTATTAGAAACAATCTCTCTACTAGTTAGTGTAAGACTGTGTACTTTTAGACTTTTCCAAACTGCACGTCTCAGCTGAACTTCTAATGAAATGTTGTTGTCTTTAATATTTTAAAAATCATATTGAAAGTTGCACTAGAAAAATCAGACGTTTAAAAGATTTAATCGGCATTAGACCATCATAAAATCGTTTAAAATTGAATAAAATTAAGAAAATTGAAAATTGATTAAATAGTACTATCATTACAAATTAAAAATTTTAAGTTTAATTAAAAAAGAGACAATTAAATAAAAATTCATTGATTTATTTTATTTTATAAAAATTGATTGGTTCATGTAAACTAAACGATTAATTAATAAATTTATCAGTTCTTAACAACAAAATTTATTAAACTAAATCAAACTGAAAAATTAAAAATTGAACCAAATTTTCACTAATAAATCGATATAAATTTATCAGTTTTTAATAACAAATATTATTAAACTAAATCAAACTAAAAATTAAAAACTAAACCGAGTATGCACTGATAAACCGGTAAAACCGAGTTAATATTTTAATTATCAACCCTAGTTGGTGGGCCTATTACTTTAGACTTGTATCGCTTTTCCTTTTTTCTTTCTTGTTTGTCTTCTTTATAAACACATAAAGCAAATAGTAAATCGGAACCTGATCCTCATGTTTGTAGAAATAATTGTCCTTGTTGTCTTTATATATATATATATATATTCGTGGATGTAAAATAAAGGAGAAGTCATTAAAGTACTATATATATATATTATATATATTCAAGGATGTAAAATAAAGGAGAAGTCCATTAAAGTACTATGTTGTTTTTTTGTATGAATATCTGAGGCCCAACCTGTGGCCCATCCGGGCGAAACACGGATGCTTGAACGGACCTATCTACGTCATTGTACCCCGTTCGAATAATCACGTAATCTAGGCTTCGATCACACTACCATCTAGTTTGGCAGTCGAAATGAACAAGCCTCAACTGGGCGCTACACCAGTCACCGAGGCATCGGTTATCCAACCTCCCCGACATAGGATAGTAATAAAAGAACTTTACCCCAAGTTTTCTTTGTTGGGCATAGGGAAAGCTCTAAGGATTGATCGGGGGTTAGACAACTCCACATAACCCCTTTGGATGACTGCTCTGTGCTTGCTGATATCATTCATTCTTCTGCCCAGGATTAATTCCGCGTAAGGCCATGCTCAAGTCATGACGAGCTAGGCCGTTCATTCAATTATATTTAAAGATAAAAATAAAAATAATATCATTTTTTACGTTTCTCATAAAAACTTGAGTAAAAATTGACATTCGTGTTTATCTCTTACTTGAGGCTTTGACAAGTCTAAAACTCTAGAGTTTCTTATCTTTAACACTCCTATATATGGAATCTTCAATCTTCAAAAGTCTTTTTTGGTTAGTTGGCATTTAATTATTATTTTTCATATCACATTCAGACCTTAATATATTGTTTTGTCTTCCAAGTTGAGTTATGCTTTGGTACCATAAGATATTTTAGATTTTTTAAAATTTAGTGTTATTTTTTAAAAAAATTTCAATTTAGTAATTATTCTTTCAAAATTCGTATAAATCACATTAAAGCATTATTTTTATTAATGTGATTAATAGATGAACATTCTATTTAGTGGACACATTCTGTTTAGTGGGCATGTCATATAAGTAAAATTAACATTTTGTACCTGATCTATACAAGTTTTAAAAGATCAATATTAAATTAAAAATTATAAAAATTTAGTATTAAATAAAAAAGATTGAGCTTATTCTTTACAGTTTTGTTCATTAGTTTGTTAGAGTTACGTGTAATAATTATCATGTCGTGATAAATAAGTAATGTTTTCAAATCCGAATCGAAAGTTAAATCGATAAAATAAAAAGTTTAAGGTTTAAAAGACTCAACCGATACTAGACCGTTATAAATTCGATTAAAGATTGAATAAAATTGAAGAATTAAAAAAATGATTGAAAAATTACCCGTACTTATCAAAAATTTTTAAAAATAGATTGTTAAGTAAAAATTAATTAATTTATAAAAAATGTCAGATTATTTAATAAACTAGTTAATTTTAATAACAGAAATTATTAAATTAAATCCAACAGAATAAATGAAAGGTTTTGCCTTTCAAATCAGTTTGATTTTTAAGACATTGTGAATGAAAAGACTTTGGAAGGTTCATAAATATATTCTTAAAGGAAAAGACTGAGTCGTCAACCCATTCACAAAAGTTACCTAACATAGCATTGATAAGAATAAAGATGTGTGAACCAAATGCCCTTTCTTTAAGTCTTCATGTGTTTGTTGATCTTTCTTTGATTTACATTGACTTCACTTGTAAAAAGGAGTCAGTTATTTAATTCAGTATTTGAATTCCAAATTTTAATTAAGAAAATGGTTCAGAAAAATGAAAATACAAACTTTTAGTTAATTAAAAATACAATGTTCTTATTTAAGATTTTAAATTTTATTCATATACCTCTTAAATACTTTTCAAATATTTAATGAGTCTATCACTTTTTTTAAGTATATCATAAAATTCTTAAAATAATATTGTAATTGTAACCAATATTTTAAAAATCAGACCAGAAGTTAAATCGATAAGACAAAGGTTTAAAGTTTAAAAAGTTCAATCGGTATTATACCGTCATAAAATCGACTAAAATTTGAATAAAATTAAAAATTTGAAACATGATTGAAAGATATTGTCTTTAATAATTTGAGATTTAATTAAAAAAGATTTTTAAAAGAAAATTAATTGATCAATTTTAGTTTATAAGAACTTGTTAATTTATCAAAATTAAACGATTAATTAATAAACTAATTAATTTTTAACAACAAAATTTATAAAAATAAATCAAAAGTTAAAAATCGAAGTGAAAAGTTGAGTTTTTTAATGATAGCTAAAATGCATATAAAGTAAGCTCGGGAATAGCAATATAATTAATCAAAATCATATAGTTTTGAATAATTATATTACCATAATAAAATTTTAAATTTAATTTAGGCTGATTTATGCTTTAAACCTAAGTCAACTATACTTCATTCTTGTCGTAACGTGGGATCAATTTACCTTTGTCCGTTTCCACGTGTGACCTATGCCGAATCTAATGGCAAGTTAGTAGGAGAAAGAAACACTGATAAAAGACATTTTTGCAGAGTACAAGTTACAAATGTAGTTCTGAATCATTAGTACAATCATTGGATTTTCTGTTCTTGGATCAATCAAATCACTGAAGAACAAGGCACCAGATAACCAAAAGAAGTAGCCAAAATTACAAAAGAAAAAAAAGTGATTGATTTCTTTCTACATGGAAATTACAAAAGGAAGTTACTGCTCAGGAAAATTCAGGGAACTGCAGAACATCATCATCGAACTCGTAAACAGATCCCACCATCATATCATCTAAGTCGTCTAAACTATGAGTTTTAGTACTAGTAGTAGTTGTAGTGCTAGTGGTGCATGAGGAGTTAACCACAGAATGATCAAATGGAGATAGGTCAGACGAGAGGAGATAATTGGAGGACGAAGAGTAGTGGTGGGGAGTCAGATCGGCTTCCTTGTCATGTTCCTGTTTTATTGATGGGAAGAAGGAGACACTGGTATCTCCATTTTTACAGTCATTAGAAAAACTCAGAAGAAACGTCTTAGATTCTGGAGCAACAACATCTGGATCCAGGAAGATTTGAGTTCTCGGTGGAGCTTTGCATGTATGGTGACCAATATAGGTTGTTCGAAACAAAGGTGGTTTTTCGTTAAGTTGCTGAACTTGCTTCGTTGCTTGACAGCCCTGATCATACTTATGAGTGCATCTGTAATAGTTCCTGTCAGATTACAATCAAAAAGTTCATGTCAGTTCTTGATCAATCCTGTTCCTTTGAATCCAATTTTGAGAAACATAGATTCCTAAATCACCTTGGATGTTTGGCATTAAGAATCACCTTCTGACCGTACTTTCTCCAGCCATGACCGTCGTCAACTAGCGTCGGTCTCTCCGTCGTCCACGACTGAGAACTCCTCCTGCAATTGTAGACGATTTAAATTTAGTAACAGTAGAATCTATAAGAACCCCATCAAATGGTATGAAGAAACTGGACCTTCTCTTGTAACATCCTCTCCGATCCTTGACTGTGGAGGTCTTGCTGCTCTGTACGGAATCCTCAGACTTCCGGCCATCGAAACAAGGCGAACCTACTTGTGTACTGGGCAGGAACTGAGAGATCTCGTCGAACTCGGGACTTTTTAACATCGAAAGTGTGTTGGCAAACGAGTCAAAGATTCCCGTGATGAGTTCTCGAGCATCACCACCACCACCACAGGTTTCCCGGAGAACATGTTTAAGTTTTCCGGCAAATTTGCAACCGCGAATAAGCTCATCGATCACCTTTTTCCGGTGAAAGGGTAGTATTTCCGAGCAAAAAGACTCCATCTTTTTTACTTCTTCCATTCCAGTGAGCTTTAAGCTAGAGCTAGAGGACGAGAGTAGAGACGAGAGAAGCTAAAAGAGGCCAATTTATCATCATGTGCTTTAGATATTTAAATAAAATCTTAAATTCACGAACATTACCAGGTAAGTTCCTGAGCTCACGGACGTGCAAACCAATCCCAAGCGCTCGTGGACAATACCTTCCCCCTTATGAAGCTTCGTGAGAGACCAGCGCCTGAGGTGCGAGTGTTTTAAGGACTGATGAAGCTTGTCTTACACAACTATATGACGTCATATGGGTGACGTCATTCCAGTTGCCAACCTGTCATTCACTTATAAAATTCTTTTCTACGGTTTCAATTCCAATAATAACCTTACGAGTTTTGTCTCACATTCCAGAATGGAAGAAGGAAAGGTAGGGGCAATTTTGGGATTTCGTGTGTAAACGGTAGTTAGTTTTCCAACGTTCTTTTGAATTTTCTTTTATAATTTTTTTAATGTTTAAGTATAAAATAATTGTGGTTGGATAAGCATGTGGAGGGAATTGATAAAACGACCATGCCTGTCATTGTTTTTTGGATGAAACGTATATAAAATTGATATTAATGTTTTAAAAAATAAGACATTAAAAAATTAAAAGTTCAACTACAGTTATAAAATTTATATATAAAAATTCAATATACTTAAAAAAATTATTAAATAAAAACAATTTTTTTATTCTAAACAACAACAATTTAGTAAAAATCTTATTGATACGCTAAGTTTGGAAAGATCCAGTAATACGCAACCTTATTTCTAAATAATAGAAAGACTGTTTCTAATAATTTATTTTTATTTTATTTTATTATATTTCTCTCTCTTTTTGTTTTTCTCTCTGTTTCGTACGCAGCGACGGAGCTAAGTGAAGACTTGAGGGGCCACTGGGCCCCCCAATTTTTTTTTTAAAAATTATTTTTAATATATATATAAATATAAAGATAGAGTTATTTAAGGGTCAGTAGTGTACTGGGCCCCCCAAAATTTAAAAAAATTAATTTTTGAGCCCCCCTATCTTAAATTCCTGGCTCCGTCACTGCTATAGACCATGAATTTATCTCACTATTGCGGCTCCAATCTTCGCGCAACATTAAGGGTCTAGGCTTTCTTCATTAGTCTTATGCCCAGCTTTGGCTGCGATTCCAAAGGCGCTCCTATCGTTGGATTTCTCTAATCATAATCTTCGGAGCTCTGTTATTATTATATTCTCATTTCCTTGCTTTTTTGTGTTAGTTTTTTTTCTTTGACCTCCTTGGACTATACCGTGTATTATTCTTTTATTATTAATTCATTTTCATTTTTTTAAAAAAATGGTCAAAGGAATCCCTCTTTTATTTTATTTAAACTTCCAAACAATGAAATGACCCATTTCATTCCATCCCATTCCACTCCATTCTATTTCGTTCCATTAATTATCATTCCATTCCATTCTATCCTAAACTCCCAAACATACCCTAAGGTAATAGATCACAAATTTCAGTAAGCAGACCCATTTAGTCGTGTCCGAGATATACAGATGTTGGACATAACAAAAGATCTTGCAAATGGAAGTTTAGTTAATAAAGCGTACAGATCAGTAACATAAGAATCCAAAATGGAGAACACATTTATAAGCATTATTTACTATGTCGTGAGGAGGCATCAAGAGGAGACGTTCTGCACGACTTAATATTTTATTCCAATATTTGGTCGTCTTCATGTTGTCCTCTGGTGCGAAAAGTGAATAACTTTTACAAGTTTTGGTGAAACCTTTACTCCCGTTGTAATATATTTTAGTTTTAAGCCATTTCGCTCTTCATCGTCTAATTCTCTTGTCCTTGAAGCTACTTGAACATATTCTTTCCTGACGTCTATCGTCCGTCGTTTCTCAGAAACTGCTTATCAGTATGACTATAATTGCAAGACTGTTTTAAAGCCTATTCGTACCTGAAATCTCGTTTTAAAAGATTGTTAAGAGCTCTTCATCGATCAACTGAGGTACTTCCTTGTATCCAACAAGTTCCCGCAGCACGCAGTTATGGCAGACTATGACAATTCAACAATGGTGGACATAACCAGCAGGATCGTGGGACTAGCCATGATAATCCTGTTCTTGGTGGTGATTTCCATTCTCTTTCACCTGTTTCCAGAATGGTTTAAGTGCATTATTATCACTGAACAAGATCCCTTTACACCTCGGCAACGTTTAGTGTTTTCTTCCACCCGCCATGAGCCTGTGAAAAAAGGGTTAGATCCATCTGTTCTGAGGTACATACCACTAGTGGTTTTCCAGCCCAATGATTGCAAAGATAGATTGGATTGTGCAGTTTGTTTATATGAAGTGTTACCAGGAGAAGAGGCCAGGTTCCTTCCTAAATGCAACCATGGATTCCATATTGATTGTATAGACATGTGGCTCCAGTTCCATTCCACTTGTCCTCTCTGTCGAAACTCATTGGCACCATCAACCACACAATTAGCCAGTCATAACAACAATCATTTGGGAGATCAGAGTCAGATTTCGGAGGAAAATTTTTCTTCTGTGTGTCCAACAGATCAATCCTCAAATGACGTCAATGTGTTCTCAGGGGACCATACCCAAGTCATTGTCAGTGACAATGGTTGTGCTTGCTTGAATGAACACACTTCAACTGTGTCACCGTTATTGCCACCACCACTATCGTCACCATCATCTCCTTGTTTTTGTTGTTCTTCTTCTTCTACTACAACTATTACTGCTTTAGTTGGCACTAGACATCTGGAAGACGAAAGAGTTGTAATTGATGTTCCTATGCAAACTAGATAAAGCTCAGACGAGAGGAAACAAAACTGATGTCACTGAATACGCATTTCAGCCTTCAAGGGAGGGTGGCCCATTGTAGTTCTTATAATAGTTCCATTGAGGTTTAGTATGCTAACCATCGAGCATAAAAGATTGGTCTCATTCTAAGTCTCCACAGTTGCGTGAAGAAGCTTGCTTTACCTGTCTTGGCTAGACTGGTTTGTTTCGGACGTTGAAGACCATGATAACAATAATGTTTTAGCATCAGGAATTCGAAGTTCTTCCTTAAAGGTGATGGAAAAAACTTGTGAGCATTTTCACGTCAGTAGGTGACTTTGGATTCACACAAAAAAAAAGAAAAGACAGAGAAATTTTACAAACAACTCTGTTGTTGTAAGTAAGAGAAGTAAGAGGTCAATTGTTTCTTCTTCTAATTAACCAATAACAGAAACAACAAAAGCAAGACGTAAGTCCTCTTGTTGGTGTATCATTATCTAAGATATTTTATCTTATAACAAGATTGGAATTAATCGGCAGTCTGGAAGAAAAAGATATCATACAACGTGCGTCTTCACGAGTTTGATGAAATAAAAATGTGATCTTCCGTTGGATTCGGGAATTGCGGTACATAGAAAAGCATATGTCTGTGGGTTTCAAGAAGGGATTTTCCATTTTTGGTAGATTTGGAAGGAGTTATGTATGTGATGTGACGTGTGTATGTATAGACAAAATGTTGAATTTTTAAACAACCCAATTGCCAAAATAAGCGAACAATCATTGAGAAAACCAAAAGCAATACAAAATTTAGCTGTAAATTAAGAAAATTGAATGCGATGGTAGTGCCAAAACTTGTCCAAAATCAGAAGGAAACTCCCAATCTTGTGACGTTTTATACAGGACAAACCAACAAAAATTCAAGTTTCTATTTTGGACTCCAAATTTCGATTTTTCTCACTTCAATTTTTTATTTAAAAAATAAAAATATTAAGAATACCAAATCTCGTTTACAAAATATTAAAGATGTAAAAACTACTTCCTAATACTCATAAAGTTTAATTGATCTTTTAATTTAAAATAAATAATATACACTTAAAATAATGATGTAATTTTCTATTATTAAAATATTACAACATAACTTTACTAAAAATTAAAGTGTATAAAGTATTTAAAAATGTTTAACCTTTAAATATTTTTTAATTTAGTGTTCAAACTTTTGAATTTTTCAACTAAGTGATCGATCTTTTAAAACCTTAACAATTTATTTCAAAATATTTTTTTAATGATATAATATGTCTACTAAATATTAAGTAGATGTCTATCTAAACAAAAATTAACATTTTGAATTGAATTATTAAAATTTTAAAATTTTAATTACTCAGTTAAAAATTTAAAATTTTAAATAAAAAATTACAAAAAGTTCAAAACCTGCTAAGATTATCCCTACATGTATATATATATATATATATTAGTTTAACTTGTTTTAACAGAAAGGTATATTTTGGGAGCTTCCGTCAGCGAGTTAATTCAAAGGCAAACAGTACATTATATATATATATATATATATATATGTTTAACTTGTTTTAACAGAAAGGTATATTTTGGAAGCTTCCGTCAGCGAGTTAATTCAAAGGCAAACAGTACACTGGTAACCATTTCTCTTCACCAAAACCTGCCGCGATTGGCTAATACTCAAAATCACATTATTTTAGTGGTTGGATAAAATTAGAAGATTTCTAAATTTATTTAGAATACTTAAAATAATATTCTTTTGACATTATACATAATTAGATGGTCTCGAAATTTATATTCAATAATTAAAACGATATTATTTTAAACATTAGACAAAGATGAATAGTTTCTAAACTGATATCCAATAACTAAAACAATATTGTTTTAGGTATTGAACAGAGTTGGACATAATTATTTTGGCCAGAAGATCAGAAATCAATCTTCCTAAGTGAATAACAAAAATAATGTGCCATTTTTTATTTTTTGAGCTGCATATTGTTTTAGGTATTGAACAGAGTTGGACATGATTATTTTGACCAGAAGATCAGAAATCAATCTTCCTAAGTGAATAACAAAAATAATGTGCCATTTTTTAATTTTTTGAGCTGCATATTTTTGACACAATCTTCATCTTGAGTTTTGATTTCAATTATAATTTCAAATTGTTGAGATTTATTCTTAATATAACACATATAATTTCCTAGCACATGTTCATTATATAAGTAACTCTTGTTAATCGTTTTTGATCGACTTAAGAGATGAAAATTAGCTTAAATATCAATTTAGATTAATGCAATATGCAAGTATTTTTGCTAGCCTTTTAGGGGATAGTCGAGTTGGCGAATTAGAGGTGTGCCGATCAAAATATTCTGTGTTCAAAAATTTTACTTACATTCTTTTGATCAAGTATATCGTACAAGATTGTATCTGATTGGCGTGATTTACAAGATATTGCGTTAATATAAAGATTTACTTCATGTGCATAAAAAAAATAGCAATTACTGATTCCTCTATTTCAAAAAAAAAAATCGCTAACATAAAATGAGTCGCAAAATGTCTACAATAATTACGTTCTTAGAGATACCCATTGGAGGAAAATATAAAGACTGAGTCGTGGTTACGTGAGGGTGTTTGTGTAAATTAATAAGAGATCAGTTTGAATAATGAGGAGAGGACAGGATGGATCCGCGTATGACGTATGAGCAACTTGTGTGTCTGAAGTCAACAGAGACATCCAAAAGTCTGCACGACCCACCCGCCCACCGTCTATGACGCCCACACCCCCAGGTTAGTGACTTTATCATTTTCTTAGTTTTAATTAATGTATTTAATTTTATGGCCGACTACAGTATTTGCCTTTATATACCTTGTGCCCGAATTTTGGTCGCAATATATCTGAATTCAGCACAGTTCAAACAGCTACGGTTTTGGTCTTCTGTTCCCTTTTCAAGGTAAAACATGCAAACTTTATCTTTCTTTCCGCAGATCGTGAGATCAGGTTGTGTTTTCCTCAAGATTTTTCGATGTTTGTTGTTTGGTTGCTGAGAAATTTGTCTAGGAATTGAAAATTCGGATGAATTTGTTTGTTTGACTACTAAATTCATCCCTTCTGTTCTTGAAATAAAGAAAGGTTTCTGTTTTTTCACCAGTAAGCAAAGAAGCCTCTTTTTAAAGGTCCTGATTGCTGGATCTCTATGATTTGCACTTGATTGTTAGATCTTTGTCCGTTGGTGTTTGATCTTGTAGAAAAATTCTATCTGCTTCTTTTCTGATCGATTAGGAGCTTCCTGATTTCAACTTTTCAGTTCTTTTCCAATTACTCTTCAACGTCATATTTTTTTTCACACTTTCATGATCTAAATCTGAGAGTTTGGTATTCAGATTAACTTGGTAGAAGAAAATTGAAGGAAATGGCACTGGTCTCAAGATCAAGGTCAACACTGAACCCAGACGCTCCACTCTTTATACCTGCTGCTTATCGTCAAGTGGAGGATTTTTCACCTGAGTGGTGGCAATTGGTTACTACTTCAACTGGATACCGCAATTACTGGCTCAGTCAGCATCAGGATGTTGATGGTTTCTATGATGATACTGCTGTGGATGATGGATTTGATGCTACTAATGTAGCAGACTTGCTGCCAGATAATTTTGATCTCGATGCTGGTGATGATTTCCTTCCTTCGGAGGTTCAATTCGAGGAGTTTGTGGAATCTTATGAGAACGAAGTTGATATCATATCTCCCCTGATCCCCGTGGGGTTGCAGAAAGATGGTATGGCTCAACTCTATGCATGACTGTTGAAAATCTTGCGTTAAAGAATGCAGGAACTTGAATGATATGTTTAATTAACTTCATTAAATGGTTCTTTTTTCATTTGTATGATAGGAACTGAAATTGGAGCTGAGGCAACAAAGAATGTTAAAATCTTGGGATGAAATCAGTCTAGTAGCGCCTCCTCTGGATGAACATAGATCAGCCCTATCATTTCAGATCGCAGTTTATTGAATTAGTGTAGTCTGTGACTTCTGTACAGAGCAAGGTTGGAACTCATGAGTCTGTCCTTGTTCATTCTCATGTATTAGTCTTTACTTGACCAAAGTAATTGTTTGTAAACCTAAAATGTAGAAAAAGAATGTAAATTTTTAGCAAGGCAAGAAAAAAAAAAGTGCTTCTTTTGCATTCAGTTTGTGATTGTCTATAGATTCTGCAATGAGATGATCTGTTCATAGTTTCAGCTTCGTCAAGAAATGATGTAAACAAGTGCCCCCTCAGATCGAGGCCTCTTGCCTGAAATCCTTGGTACAATGCATATTGTACAACGAATTGCGCAGCACTTAATTAAATGTCTCACAATTAAGTCGGCTTTTTTTTTCTATGTTAGGAACAAAGTTAGCACAAGATGCAAGATCAAACAAGAACAATGCTTTGATTGTTCAAGAAAGCTTTACAATTAAGTGTCGCTGGTCGTTTGGTAAAAGAAGTCTGTTACAATAGACATACATTGGGTTTCTTCTTTAGGCCAATAATTGAGCCTTATCCAACTGATAATTCAAACACATAAAGGCATATTATTAAGCAATGGCTGGTAATCTGACCGTAGGCTCATACTTCATCCCACTTGTTATGGTAATGGTACGTGGGTTGTACACTATGACGTGCCATTCAATAAATCTTCAACACTTGCCATGTGTCCCGGACATGGCTACTTCTGCTTTTTACACGTAACCGGGACCCTAAGGACTTGTGTGGTGGCACTTCTGGGTACATGACGCGTGTAATTCAAGGCTAGTTTCTGATCCTCTACGGGGTACCGAGGCTTAGTGTCGTCGTTCCAACTTCCGAAGTTCATGTCTTCCTGTTTTCTGCTCTCACAAATTTGGTGGAAAGTGTACCGGTCATGGAGAAGAAAGTCTCTATGGGTGTCCAGAAGAAGAGGAAGAAGCCAACTCTGCCGAGAAAGGAGGAAACTTTCGTCAAGAAAGTTGTTGACTATCTTCTGTCTGATTCTCACATGTTTGCTTCGCTCGTATTTTCTCCACTTTCTGCTTCTCTAGCGTCAAAGTCTGGCTCTTCTTCTATTGAAGGTTTGCAATTACAATTCATCTTTCAGTTAGATATGATATTGCTCAAGACATCCCATTCCATGGTTTACATGGTGAGTTTTCCAGTTTCTCATTAATGGAGCGTTTAATATTTTTCAAGAAGCGGAGATGACGAATGGTGACATGAGAGGGAAGACTAAAAGATTAGTGGAGACGGTTGAGGAGTATTTGAAGTCAGACTCTTACATGTACGCTTCCTTGTTTGTTCCTCAACTGAAGAATACTCCTAGAGGTACTGTTCCATACCACGGATGTTTGTGCTTTCCATTTTCAGAATTTTTTGCACAGTATAGTTGAGACAGGCTTGCCACAATGCTAGTTTGTCGTCTCCTCTGTTCATAATAATTTGAGACTCAAGTTACTCCAACTCAGAGGTTTTGGTTAAGACTAAGACCCACTTGCAAAATTGTGCTCCAGATCTGGAATGAGTGAAATTGGATCATTGTTTTCCAGTTTCACGGGTCATTTATATTGAGAATTGAAATTACAAGTCAGGTAGCTTCAAGTTGACGATGAACTATAGGTTATGGGCTCAACTCAAGGACTTTTGGTTAAGATTTAGGAGCCCGTTTTGCTGCAACTGGAAAGGCTACCAAGTGCTCAGTCTTGTTGCTTACCCCTTAGAATCCAAATTTTTTTAAACTAAAATTTCATTGTAAATTACAAAACTTGTTTATCTTATATCTTTGTGATGCAGAGTAATCTGTTTGTGAAACTAGCTTTGTTTTAACTTTTTAATCAATTTTGTTGTCTGACTATACATCTTAGGTACAGTGATCCTTTCTTTTCTATTGAATTTTTAGGAAGGATTCGGCTCATCGGGAAAGTTAGCACGGAGGTATCAACAAGGAAAATGACAAAGAACAATCGATCAACATTTGAGTCGTCGAATATTACAATAGAAGATAAGTTCTCTGAGGGCGATTTTCCTGAAGTTAGAACTACGGGTGATCAAGCAAAAATACTACACAGGGAAACAGTGAAGCACATTGTTTACCAGAACTTTCGCTCTTCTTCTGCTCAAGGTCTCAACTTTTTTTGAGCTGAATAATATTGCTTATTCAGAGGTGTAATAAGATGAATGATGATCTAAGAAGCACAGACACGGACAAGCGACACGACAAGGACACGGATACGGGGACACACCAAATTCTACATAGATGATGATGCATCTCTACGTGTGCCTCATCACGTATACGTTCACTTGTTTCTTGCAGAACAGTAATCGACCTAATATGTGATTCGATTTTCCATATTTATATTCCTACTATTATCCTAATATATCATTTAGTATCTGACATCACTTGTTTCTTCTATTACAGTGAAGCCGATGCGTGACTCGCAAATAAGGAAGCTGCTGATTGAGTGAAATTTAGGTGATGTTATACATCACTAAACGTGGTCAGGTGTATATCTTGAAGTCATTGAGCTGGTGAATGAAGATGGATTCAGTGAGGCGTCCTTGTTTTGATCTTTACCAGGATGGCTGTAAAGTATTTTAGTTTATATGGTACTTGACAAGCGACAACTGATCCTCAACCACAACAGCAGACACTCATCTTAATGAGATTTCATTTCATGCATGTTGAGAAGGAACTTGTTCACTAAACAGTATTTAGGTTAGGGAATCTAATCTTTGTAATTGACAACTCTTTTTTGACAAGCTTACGCCTATCTTGTAAATGATTAGACTAATAAGTCAGACATAGCATATGGTCAGATCCTGTCTCGTCTTGAAACTATTAGATACTTACTCCGCTTCATAATGCAACCGAGAAACAGAGCGGTACCTATTTTTATTGTTCGTTTTGTTGGAATCTCTAGGATACTAGGTTCGAGTGAGTGTATATTAGGTTATGAATGCTCAATCCGAAGAGTCGATATCAAGATTCAAGTGGCTTAGAAACAACGCAATTTCTAATATTTCATGTTAATGAGTTCATGTTAGTCAATCTGCAAGACAAAAGGCTTGAATTGTCGCTATAAGGAATGAGTCCTGTCTATGATTTTTACTGGGATTGTACCGTCTCAATAGGGCAAAGGTGGTAACTTGATTCTACTATCCCTATTCTATGGCTTCTTGGGGGTCCTCTAAAACATAAGCGCCACTTTTTCTTCCGGTTTTCTTGGAGTAATCTGTAATGCAACTATAGAACTGAAAGCTACAGTTCATCCACCGGATTCTAACATTAGTGTGTCAACAACTAGGTCTACTTGTTTCTGTACGGTAATATGCCCCCTTTTGTCATGGTTCCATGTTTGCTTGTTGGAGTTACCTTCTCATGTGAAATGATAACTCCATCATTGCAATCAATACATAATGGTGGGAGCCATATACAAAAACCTGCTTGGTGAAACTTAAACGTGAGACTTCAGGATTTGACTGCTTAAATTTGCTAGATTCGAAGAACAAAAGCACCAAATCTGGGAACAAAAGTAACTCGCTCAAAGTGCTTATTGAAGGAGTAAGTAGTTTCAGGAATTTAGTAACAGGTTATGTTCTTTCATTTTAACAAATGGTCATCATCAATACATCTTTGATCCTCCACCAAGTATCTGAAACGTATGTTGAACATGTGGTTCTCGTCTGGGCGGTGCATATGGCGACCAAATCGCCCTAAGCATCATTTTCCTTGAGCTTGAAGCTTAACTTTGGGTGGCTAGACTTTATGGCTAGAGACCCACGACCATAGGAGCTAGGAAACGGACAGGATTGGCCGTAGTTAAAAAGCATATCTCGACTAGGCCGATGTAATCAAGGAGAGTTTCCATTTAAAATATTGTACCTCTACCAAGAAAACAAAAGAGGAAATAACCATAGAGTAAAGGTGAAACAAAGCAAAGAAACATCTCCAAGAACATAGCAACGATGGACCTCGGTATGAATCATCACTTGCCTACATTCTGCGGACTATATATGTTACTGGATTAACTATATGGAGTAAAGAAGAAGCCTTTGTCTGGAGCCCAGAACCTGTATCAAGTCATTCAAGTGTCTGATTGAGAAATCTCCAAAGTTGAAAATGCGGTTGTCCATGTTAAGATAAATGTCTGCACGTGTGTGGTATTAACTCCTAGAAAAGGACCTCTCTCTGATTACAATCACGTAGATAGAGGAATACATGTATAGGACAAGCGATCAGTCGTTATTGTTCAGCACAAAATTAAGTATTACAGGATTAGAAGTCCCTAACGGGACAGAATGCTACACAACCCGTCTATCTTCGAAAATGAACCATAAAAGCAGTGTGCACTCACATACATGCCCTAGCCGAGCCATGGGTAGCTAAACAGTAAACAGTGACTAGCAGATCAAAATTCATTTATCAAGATTTGAACCTGAAGTCCGATATTTTCAGTTTGATTTCAATAATCCAGAGTGGTTAATCCTTGGATAACTCGTGTTTAAGTTGGAAAAGCAAGAATTCCAAGATTAGTTATTATCTTTTGCCTGTTAGGAACGTGATCTCAGTGTCATTGCAACAGAATATCGTGTATTTGTAATTGCCAGCAATCAGTGAACTCGTGAGACCGTCGATTATATCATAAGATTGACTCAACTTGCGAAAGCAAAAAAAAAAAAAAGAGAGAAAGAGGACAAGCATCATGAAAGGACAGAAAATGGAAAATGTATATGTAGTCCAAGTTAAATTTCAATAGTCTGTCACGAAATTTGGAACGTCAAATCAAACGACATGTATATATCAGTAGGTCCATATTTATCAATTTATATTCCTTTACAAAATTACTTAATTTGCCAAATAAATTTATTTGACTTCATCAATTACGTAGTTATTTTAATACGACCTTTCTCACTAGAGGTTAGGTTTAGCCATAATAAAATGTTTGGAAGACACGAATAAAACAATATATAGATAAGATCATGAAGATTTGATGGTCAATGACCATTCCTCACACAAATAGTAAGTTTGAATCTATTTTAGAAAAGACCTCTCATCATAAAAAGTATAAACGATACCTCTTTAACCAAATTGGACCCCAGTGTCTCTTTATGCCTTTTAATTTATCTATACAGTTATAATATTCTTCCGAAGCCAATATTACATGATATATGAAATTACTCATTGCTTAGGATAATTTGGTCGACCCAGATTGGTTGTTTTCAATAATACTTTTTATTTTTTTTTTTCTTTTGGAAGCATCAAAGTTCGGTGTGAAACTGACAAGCCAAAAGATGTTCTTGTCCACTATATTGAAGGTCAAACGCACTTTCTAGCTAAGGTAACCACGCTCGATCAAATCAATTCATCACCAACTTTCTTGCACATGCCGTACACATGGGATTTTGATTTGATTGAGCCTCTGTTTCAATAAACTTCCACCATCAAAGCAATATACCAGCAAATGTCATTGAATTTATGTTTTTATTAATTAATTCACACGGAGACCATTAAGTTCCTACATTTACTTATAATTCCAAGTATCAAATGTATTTTTAATAAAAGTACTTCAAAGATTAAATTAATTCTTTTTTCCTTCCCTTCTAATGCCAATAGAACAGTGCAACCTTATTCAGTACAGTCCAAATGCATCCCTTTTTATATACTGTATCTTAGATGGACTCTTTAGATAATGCTTAAAATAATATAGGCCACAGATTGCAATTCTATCTCTTCAAGACGAAAAGGGTGTCCCTAATCTCTATTAGAGTGAGCTAGAAGCGACCAAATCCTTGATTGGAGGGTCATTATCACCAATAAAAGGACATAAATTATTCAAACGGACCTCTAGCTGTAAAGATGTGACTAATGTCATCTAGCTTTCTTTCACTATTTCCCTTAAAAGAGTCCCTAACAATGCTTGAGGTATATAATTTATTCTTTAAATTTAGATTGTATTAACTTTCTTATTTACCTTTATTTCAACAATTAAATTGGAATAGAAGAAGCTCATGCAAGACCCAAAAGAGGGGGTTAATTATATTAATTAATCTTTATTAGACTTGAGTTGTGATTAAAAGTTAATTATTTTTATTTAAACGACTTAAAAGTTGATATTAATTAAATTAAATTAATTATTTAAAAACGGTAATTTCATTAAATATATAATTTAATAATTATTATATACACCCAAACAAGTTAACTTAAAGATTTATAGATTTTAAAAAAACAGAAATATAGTAGAATGGCCAATATTTGGTGTCACATGTATCCATGGATGTAGGCGTAAAGAGCCAATAGCGAGGCTTGCTTGAGTTGACTACACTGTAGCAGGAATACTCTCCATCATCGAATCATGTAGCCATGTAAACCTTTAAGAAGACATCTGTGGACCCTATCCACATGTACACATTGGTTTGTCTTTGTGAGTGCACGATCATTCCAACTTGAATCGCTTCCAGCTTCCTTTTAATAGACCCGTTTGCACTGGATTCCACATTCCCTGCCCAACTTCTACGGCGTGACGTAGAGCGTGGTCTTTGGCTTTTCCATTTTCATTTTCCCCGATTTCATTCTTCCATTTCTTTTCGTGCTTCGAATTTTTAAGTTATAATAATTAAAAAAGATATCTTCATTACATCCATAAACCGGTTTTAGATTCAGAAAATATAAATCTATTACTATTATTATTATAAAAAATGATTTATATTATAATTTATCAATTAATGACAAATTTCTCCTAATAAAATCCCTTTTGGATGAAGTGTCCGTTTGAGTTAGCTTTTGGAAGGTGAATATGTATTTTTTTTATCGCAAAAGCTTTTTTTAAGAAAAATGAGTGCTTGACTGTAAAATGAAAAAGCACTTTTTTAGTAGATATAGTTTTTTTTTTTACAGCTAAAACACAGCTTTTTAAGAAAATCAAATTTGGAGCTTGTCAAAAAGGTAAATTTTCAGTAGATTTTTCAGATCAATTAATGAGTCTATTTTTTAGTCTCTTTTATCCTTATGTTTTACACATAATTCTCACAATACCCACAAACCTATCTTCACGTTTATTTTGAGAATTATATAATATTATTTAGCTTTTTATATGTTTTAATATTTATTTTTAATATTAGTTTTAGTTATGTTATAATCTAAATAAAAGATTTGGTTAAATATATTTTCATTTATGTTTCATATGGTTTAAAATTATATAATAATTAATATATTGTGCTCTACATATTGTTTAATATACATTAAATAATATTTATATGCATAAATAATTTTTATTACAAAATAAAATCTAATTAAAATTAAAAGTACTGCCAAATGATCTACTGTATGAAACTCTTTCAAACAAATTATTTTTTAAGTGATAGTCAAACAGTCAACTGACTTCTTAAAAAATTTTCACCCACAAAAATTATACGGATATAAATCTATTCAAAAATACGCGAAGTTAGTTCCAACATTTATCAGCGAACACATATGCAAAAATTGGAAGTTTCTAACCTATTTTGGTTAAAAAATATATAAAAATATATATGTGTGTGTAATTTATTGGAGTGATAACTCTCCCCTGAGTCAGTGACAAATAAGTCAAAAACAAAAGAGAAAGGTTGGCGTGAATCACGGGGGATTGACACCTCAGCTTCAGTTTCACGTATTACACGGGCAGATTAATTGAAAGGCGGAGGCCTCTCTTTCTATAAATATTTTATATTATATCATATCTCATGCATATGGTCTTTCTTTCTATAAATATTTTACAAAAAAAAAAAAAAGAAAAAGAGCTTGCATGGTCCCTAGCTAGCTCTTTGTCCAAGCGTCTGCTTTTTTTAATCTTTCGATATGTTAAGATATTTCTCACTTTAAATTGTAGCAAATTGGGGCTTGGATGAGCTCTTTGTATTCACTTGCATTTGATATAGAAGAGACCTTATACTTGGGAGAAAATGTTGCTCAAATCAATAATTACATTCATTATTTTATGTTGGTCAATGCAAAAAATGAATTGGACAGTTTGTGCTATGTAACGGTACATGATTACATGTTCTTAATGGTGTGCATTGACAGGTAAAATATTGCAAGCATGACTAATTAAAGCATAACTCAACCGGAATGATGAAGCAATCCCTGAAATCGTGCTTCTTCAATTTCGCACCATTCCTTGTGCTTGTATGTGTTCATTACGCGTATGATAATGTGAAACCGAAGCATATCAGTCTTGTAGCTAGCTGATAAGAAAAGGAAAAAAAAAAAAAAAAGAGTAAATGTAAGCAACCTAAATGAGTAGTTTTGTCAAAGATAGAGTAGACAAGCGAGCTCAATAAATTTTTGCATTTTCAAGACATGGATTTGTAGTTAATTAATGATAGGTTTATGTATATAATAAAGCATCAAAAACATGAAAGAAGAAGAAAAAGAAGCTTTAACAAATCGAGAAGACATGGGAAAATATATATAAAGAGAGGGGTGATATTATGTTTAGAGACGTATAGAAGCAATAATGATTGAGGAAGTAATGCAAGTTTGGGAGAGAGCAGTGTAGTACACAACTTTTAAAACTTCCATGTGGAGACCATGTGGGGGGACTTCTTTTTTCTTCTCTACTCTACAATAGCACAAAGCCAAATCTCATGCCCTAGAATCCCTCTTCTCTGTAGGCCCCTTTTAGCTCCTCTTATGTGCTTCCCCATGTTTTCCGGATCCTGCCAATTCTTCTTTCTCACCATCAAACTTGCCCAACTTAAAAATTCTCAATTACCTTGTTTTCTTTCTCTCTTTTTTTCCTTTTGTTTTTTTTTTTTCATGGCCGCCTTGAATGTATATTACATTTCCATCTTTTTTCAATCTCGTGACTTATCAACTTAATTGAGTTTTAATGAAATTTACATAAACTTTAACATCAACAACTTCAATGTGTGTAAGTTACTTCATTAGAAAATCAACTGAATTTCATGGAAGATAAGTTTGCTAAATGAATGTGATCAACCTAAATTTACAACTAGCACTAGAGCCTAGAGGTACATATATTGTATGATTTATTAAGAACAAATATTAGGTAGTTTGAGCATTACCTACCAAATAAGCTAATAAGTAAACAAAAGTTGATAGCCTCTACGTATACTGAAGAAACAGGGAATTACTGAAATGCCAATAATGTCATGTGTACTTATCTTTCCTTGTACTGGAGCCTCCTTAAATCGACACACTGTTGATAGGTCATTAACGAAGCTGATGCAATAGGGATCTTTGCATGCGTTAAATACTTAACTGTTTTTTACATGGGAGTGAGGAAGAAAGTTTCCAACAACAAGTGTAGTATTTCAGACATCTCTTTGGTTTCTTAGTGCTGCCTTTTTCACCAAATCTTGTCTCCTGCTAATTCCGGCCTTTTCAATATATATACAGTTTTCGGTTCCAAGGTAAGCTTGTTCACAGAAGGAAAAAAAAAAAAAATTCTTGAGAACCTTATCATATTTCTGACCTTTTCCAATGTAACCTAATTCAATATACAATTACCAAAAGCTTATTCAATATAAAGTGATGTTAACTCTTTCAATATACAATTTTAGATTTACAATTATCGTTATTATTTAAGTGTTCACTTTATATAAAATTTTCAATACGTATCTAATAAGTCACAAATTATATATTAAATAAGTTAATTAATTAACGGCCTATAATTATTTCTAAACCTAGACACGTAGGCCACAATTTGAAGATATAATTAATGGACACGATACTGATTCGGACAAAACAGAACTAAAACATTTTATGTGGCCACTGTTTGGACAAGTTATACACAAATAGAACATGTTTATGATTAATATTTTTAAAAAGCTTCGATGTATAGAAGTTTGGAACAAGTTTAAACCTAAGCATATATACATGAGGAGATGGATCAAGACCTGAAAGACCAACTGGCACGTCTCACGAGAACTGACTGATTCTTGGCAATGCAAGAAAAATATATTTGTTGTTATTATTAATAGCTGAAAAAATAAACTCCTAAAATTATAACATCCTCAGGAGGCCTTGTGCGGTGGGCCACGGCCGCCATGTGCGTGCATGTGCTGTGTCTCTCTCCGGAGGCCCACCACTACTCTTCTTTCCGCAAATAAATGGGGCGTTTCTGCATTCTTCTTTCCCTCATATGCCTGTCTCTCTTTCTCTCAAGTTGTGGGATTGATTACACTTTCTTGGATCTGCAGGAACTAGAACATCAGAAGTACTGTAACGCTCTCTCTGCAGATTGTCTCTACTTATCTGTCAGAGTCTGAATATCTAGTTTGCTCTTTCTCGATACCAAGACTTGCTAGATAGATCATAATCCAACAAGGTACGTGCTCTTTTAGAGATTTTTTGCGTCACTATCGTATTATGTTCCGGTTCTAGGTTGAGTCTAGACTCTGGAAGCCCGTGTTAAAACCCTAGTTATATTTCTTTGTAGTTTCGTCGTCTTTTGTTTGACAAATTTCTTCTTGATGGGTTTGTTTCTTTTTCTTCAAAAGTTCATTGCTGAATGTTATTTCGGAAGTTCAGTACTGTGAACAGCGAAGTTTAGTTCATCATGATATGTTTTACAGTTTAAACCTGATTTTTGTGTAGTAGAACTATGATAGGATTCCTGAAAACTGAAAAGCTTGTTCTTGTGAATTGGCTCATAATTCTCATGGTACTGTTGCAATTTCTTCTTCAGAATGCGTGCTCCTGCTTCAGTGAAGCAAGACTTTCTTAAGAAATGGGTAGATGGTCTTCAATTATGCAGCACGGCGAAGCAGGACATGAGCGTCCTGGAGAGGAAGAAGGCAATAAAGTTATCGGCAGATATTGCCATAGCGTGTACCAGAAATGGTAGGACTCACTGGAGTCGAGCACTCATTGCCAATGCTTCAAAGCAAGGCGACAACAAAGTCCTTGTTGGACACTTGTTAGCTCCCGAGCGCGAGAGGTTGAAGAAAGTTTCGATGGAATCGACCATGCCCAGTAAGCAATTCAGAAGCAAGAAGATCTTGAAGAAAAGTTGCCGAGCTCGAAGAGTGATGATGAAGAGAAGAAGTAGTAAAACGCCTCAAGCGGCTCTTGCTAAATCTATAGCCACCAGAATGGTAAAGAAAAGAACACAAGTGTTAAAGACTCTAGTACCAGGTGGAGAATTCATGGATGATATCTCGCTGATTCAGGAAACCCTAGACTACATAATGTTTCTTCGAGCTCAAGTTGATGGAATGACAGCTGTGGCTAAGGCCTCAGAGGCAGCGATCAGAAAATAGGTCGTCAGTGGAGATTAGAAACAGTACTCCTTATTTAATCTATACTCCTTCCTTCTATTCCTCTTTGCTTCTTTTTAGTATCATATTTTTGTTTCTAAGAGTAGTGGAAGAGAAGGCAACGTGAGAGACAGTATAGCACAAGGCCTGTACAGATAAGAAGCATATTAATTAAAATCAAGTGAATTTTTTTCTTTTCCCTTTCAAACTCTTCTGCAATGTTATAATTAATCCACAGGCTCTTTCATTTATATATAAAGACTACTAATTCCACTTGTTCTTCAATGAATGGAACTGATCAATTACGAGGAAAAGTGTTCAGGAACTGCTCTTGAAAAATCTCTCATAGATATCACTGTCATCATCTCTTTACTGTCTGTATATAGATACAAATGTATTAAGGTTCATTCACGAATGCCATTTAAATTAAAGTTCTTTACCATTTAAATTAAAGGTCTCTGCTTGTTTTGGTAGAGAAACTGATCTAAGGTATTTATGTTATTGAGCCATTGTGTTACAGTATATCACAGAAAATAAAGTTGGTCTTGACATGAGATAACGGTGAAAGGCCACTAAGAGCACGCTCGCGCAAAACCCTTCGGCCTATACCATATTTGTATGATGCTGACAAGTGCATACGATTCTGAGAAAGAAGATTTAAGGATTCACACTTAAACTGCAACTTTGTGTTCTTTAATACATAGCTGTAAATGGGTTAGACTTCTTCAACTGTTAGTTTCTATCTTACCTAATCCTTGGACTATAATTCTGAAATATGAATACTGGACTCTTTTCTGACCTGGTCATCTGGTCTATGAAAAGTCAAATCTCCGCCTCTTAACAAGTTGCCAGATTCTACTACATTGCATTCTGAGTTAGCTTGTGCGATTATCCAAGTCAAAATGAATGTTGGAAGTTGGTACTTGTGGTGATCTAGCGTCATCTCTATATCAGGTTGCAATCGGATTTGAACTCACTTATAGATTAAACCAACAATAGGTTTTTAAAGTCAGGTTATTACCAGATTATCATACTTTTTTATTGCTCTTGCACCGTTATTGCATCCTATGATGATCAGAAAGGTGGCAGGTAAGTGATATGAATGGCTATTTTATGTGGCTTTGTTAAGCAAAAAGAGGTGAATCTTTAAATTGAGCCTCACGTTTCTTCTAGACCATATTCAGCCGAATTATGTTCTTCCTTGAGCAAACTAAGCTACATAAACTGTTCAACGAGAGAACTATAAAACTACTACAAGTCGAAAATAAAATTAATACAATAAATCCTGGATGGCTTCCTTTTCGTATGGAAAAGAGAGCTCTTCTTGGATTTTTTTCAAAGTAGATGATTTGTGATTAGATGGATCATGTGTTTCCGCCCTTAAGGTTATCTACTTAAAGGAAGAGTATATATTCGCAGTCCAATTTAACGACTCCCATTAATGTTATTGGTGGTTTGCAAATTTGTACATATCTCGTTTTTGCCATGCCAAGGAAGGAACTGAAAGCAGTTTTCTCGTGGGATAGATAAAGGCAAAGGAGCGAAAAGAAGACAAGGGTCGATTAAGTCAACTGTAGAACTACACTGGATTGTCATTGGCCGACGGAGTCCCTACTCCGGACCCCACTTATTTATCAGAAAACTCAGCGACATGAGTAGCTGCTTGTCTTAATTCGATATCCTCAAGCCCATTTCATTTCTGGGTTGGGGCTCTCTTGGGGCATATCTTTACAAGGTCCAGTGATTTTTTGTTTGATGAACAGTGCAGAAGTTGGAAGTTTCACTTTTCCTTGGATTGAGGACACTTAAAAAATCTTTTCAAAAGCAAGAAGGAAAGTAAGTTCTGCTTTTCCTTTGGTGTTATTTTTATGAATCGGAGTACAGAGATGAACTTATGGCTGTTAATATTATATATGAATTATGCTACAGTTATGGTACTAGACATGCATGCTGTGTTGTTGCAGCAAAGATTCAGATTCAAAGGCTGATCCAGAATATGAGACAACTACAAGGAAGTTAAAAAGGACCAAAATCGAAAATCGGTTCCTATTATATTCTATTAAATATTATCCACACGTTTATGTGAGACTCACTTAAATATGTATAAATATTATCAACTCGTTTATTTGAAACCTACTTAAATATGTGGATAAAATTGACTGAAACAATTTACGGAGTAAGAGGATTTGGTTTGAGTTAAAAGCCATGAAACAACAAGACCTCATTTCTAGCCTCTGACATGACTTAGTCTCTAGCTGAAATGTAGTAATAATTGTTGTTTTATGTCCTCTAGCCAATCGTTTTGGTCGTAGTTTAGTGACAAATTATTTAAAAGCATTCTTTATCTTGTACATGTTTAGATGTATATGATAAAGTCCATGGGATAATTGTTCATTGCAAATGAAATTATAATGAGACTATAATTATGAGATTTATATTGCATTTATGTATTATTCTTAAATGTTTCTAGTCATTGTTCTATTAAGATTGCACATTAATAGAACGTAAAAAAAGACTAGCACACGTTTTATTTTTCCTTACGAAGGAAGTAGTTAATCTCATAGGCTAAAATATATAGATACTTAAACAAACGTGTGAGTGCTTGCTAGAGAACAAGTTCACTGAAAAAATTCGATATGAGAAATCTATTTGAAACATTACTTGTATGTCTATGAAATTCTCATTGTGATGATTGTATAAGTGATCCTTTGACTTGAGGTATTCAAAATTATCTTGTATGGAGATTACTATGTTTTGATACTACTTATGATCTATTTAATCATAGGTCGTTTAATTGGTAGTTATTGGATGTAGCATGAACTATATGGAGATAGATGGGTGATCAAGATATGATTCATCACCCTAAAGTAATTAAGGAGAATGTTTCGTTGTTCTCGATTAGTATTAATTCAAGAAATCCTTGGCCAATGTGAAATGATGTTTTGTAAATAGTTTACAAATATCATTAATTGAATCAATAATTAATGACGGAGAACTAATATGATTAGACTCAAAATAGAGTAGACATTAATTTCATGCTCTATGTCTAATCTGAATATTGTATGATAAAATGATTGAATTATATGGAAAATTATGCACGGAAAGGTTAGTCAAAACTACTTTGACATTCCTAAATATTTGGGAGGTCATGATGCGTTACTAGACGTCAATCTTGATCTATGATTCTAAATTGTTTAATTGGAGAATTAAAGATAAATTAAAAGAGGTTTTAATTTATCTAATTTTAATTATGAATTAAAATTAGATTTTATAATCATTGCCAACAGATTTGGGAACCTAATGGGTCTAACATATAGAATGGGATGAAGAGAACAAAGTTAATTTAATCAAGTTGGACTTGATTGTAAAGTTTGATAAACTTTATAATTAAATATGAGATATTTAATAAATAAGGATTAATATGAGATATTGAATCTTATATGAGCATAATTGGTATTTAATTATAATTATTTGTAATTCTAATTAAATTTTAATTAAAATTAGAATTTATTTTCAATTAAATTATTAAAACGTCCAAAGCTTATTATAAATAGGCTTAAGCTCTATAGAGTTAGCACCTCTTGCTTAACCTTCTCTGTAAGAGTTACAGAGTTCTCTCAACCTGTTCTGTGGATACCGTTAGAGACCGGACACTTGTGCGGCTACAGTGGTTGAGACGAATCAATTTCGGGAACAGTTCGAGGGATACGACAAGACAAAGATTAAGCTTCGGAATAAGGTATGAATTAAATTTCCGATTTATTATAATTTGTGTTGATCATTTTATAGAATTAAATAGATCTTAGTTTTTGAGAAATCAAAAGTCACGAAAAAGGTTTCGTGATTATTCCGCTTCAGTCAGTATCAGATCTCAACTCGGTTTCCCTTCAATAATGGGCAAATAGGTTAATGCCACTGAAAAGGTAGATGATCCATTTCTTAAAGCATATAAAATTTGCCATTTAGCAGGCTACCTACACATGAATCCATGCATAGTACAAACTAAATCAAATTATGAAAATAACCCGTAAAGGGTAGGCTTGTAACACACTATGTGATCATTGCTGACAATTACATGTTGTAGAGTTGATCTAAAAGCCATAGAGCTTTAACAGACTACTCCTGAGAATATGAACTTGAAGTTTCAATTCTACAATATGCTGAATAGACTTCTGAAACAAGGTTTCAACATCTACCTCCTGCTAGCAACCTGGAATCATCCTTCGTAGGGTCTCCAGATTTCTTTGTGTTGCAAAATTTTCTACCCTCACTTTCTTTTTTGCTATTAAAAAGCCCATTTTCTTTGAGTTTACGTGGTATCTTCTATTCATACTAACTGAGAAAGAAACTGAGAAATGTCGAGAGGATATTTTGAGAAGTGTAAAGAGGGTCAAGATGACCAAGGAAGCATCTAAAAAATTTTAATTTAAAATTATTATTATAAATTAAAATTTTATAAAAAAATTAAAATTTTGCCCCCATTAATTTAATTGGCAACAAAATAATAATTAAAATTATAGATATATTAAGATATCAAATAAAAAATAAAATCTGAGCCCATCTATTTTTATTAAGATTACTATTATTTAGGCCCATGACTTTTTTAAATGAAAACCTACAAATAGAGAGATAAAAACTAGATGTTTGACTTTTTTTATTCAGATTTTCTACCCTTTTGGCTTCTTCATCACACTATTTTTTGTCTTTTTAGCTCCTTCTTTCCCTAACTCGACAAGGACTATCACACCCAAAGCAAAAAATAATAATATATATTGGACGCAACTGTGGACTACCCCACCTCGTTCTACTGTTGATAGGTAAATTCTCACTTCTTTTCTTTGGAGTAATGTGTAGCACATACAATTTAGAGATGGGTTCTCGTAAGTTGTAATAGAGTTGATACAAGAGACCTTTAGGTTGTGTAGTATGTATAATGTAAGTTGTAATCATGTGATTCATTGGAAAAGATGAATGGAAATTATCCTATATAACTAAACGATAATATAATATGCTGTTTTTGGAATCCTGAACGTAGTGTTTTTATATCTGCTGGGTCTTGACTCTTCTGTGGTAGGCTTACTTTACTTGGGTTACCTTGAACTAGCCATTATATCTATTTTAAAGTGTTAAAGACTCGTGTAAGTATACGTAGCAATTAGCATTGTGAAAATCTTTTTGAAACCAGGAAGGATTTTTGAAATGAAAATTCGTTACATATATCCCTTTAGAAAGTGAAGGAAACATGCTCATTAAATTTAAAGGTGTAAACAATGGACGACCCAGTGGAAATGACGAAACAAAATGACATCCCTTTTTAATGATGATAAAATTTACAAAGATAGATTATTATTGCTAATAGATGATTGGTTTAAAGTTTAGTATAGTACATCTTTTTTCATATCAAGTCCAATCGTAGTATATATGAAAATTTTACTTTTTGTTTGTATATTTCATACATTTGCATATGTGTAAAGTGTTTTTCAAATAGTTTTAATTAGTTAAATTTTTTTGTGAATAGATAAATTTTTTATTTATTTTGTATTCAATTTGTCCCTAATTACTTAACTTTGATTTCAATTATGGACAAATTTCTCAAAAGGCCTCTTACAAATAAGGATTCTAGCCCCAACCCTTTAAAGCATCCTCATTTAGAAGTCAATTTAGATGATCTTCAGTATGATCTAGGATTGCGATTTTTTTTTTCAGATTATCATCCTAATGACCGTGATAGAATATAAAGAGCTTATTTGCAAAAGGGTCTATGTCAACCTTTTGAGCATGATTTTCCATAAAGAAAACTTGGAAATATTTATCCTAGATTTGTTCCATCGTGGTTTAAAGAATACACCAATTGGTTGGAGTATAGTGTTACAAAAGATGCAGCTTTTTGCTTATGTTGCTATCTTTTTAGGCTGAATATTGGAAGTCAAGCAAGTGGTGATACTTTTGTTACTGATGGATTTAACAATTGGAAGAAAAAAGACATATTTCATATTCATGTAGGA
>JAOQMQ010000008.1:564101-588835 GCA_027563845.1 Erythroxylum subrotundum
CAACACTGGCTGAGAGAGGCCAGGAGGTGGAGGAAGGGCGTTGGCTGAGCAAGCTTGCTCAACATGCAAATCAGCCTCTACCCCAACAGCAGCCTCATTACGAGGCAAAGCAGCAGCCTGCCCTACAACTAAATCACCACCCGAACTACCTGGAGGATCACCAAGCAAATCAACTTCTACCCCGAGAGAAGCCTCATTACTGGAGGCGGCACCCCGGGGAAGCAAAGGCCCCTGGAAGTCAACTTGAGCTAGCCATGCCCTGGAGAGTCACCAAGAATCCGAATCGCATTCCCATCTGCCTGGAACCGCTGCCCAGTAGAAACCCATTGTTTCTTCACTACAGAAGGCTTCCACGAATAAGTGACAGAAATAGGGGTAAAACTCAATTCCCCAACCTCATCTAGGCTCCTAATTTTCAAAGAGTCCGGCAGAGCGGAGTCCTTCGGCACCTCAACACAAACTTTTGCAAACCCAATCCGCTCCATTTTCGCTGTCTGTGAGTCAAGGCAGAGAGGCTTGCCAATACTGCTGGCCAAATGGCTCAATCCCTCCAATGTCCAATACTCCATCTGCAACCCATGAAATTGCACCCAGAGCGGAATAACCTCCACAGAGCCCCTGTCTAGACTCATCCCCGTCGTCCATTGCCACAGGAACAAAGGTTGGTTACCTATGTGCCAAGGGCCAAGCTCAAAAATCTCCCGAATATTAGCCTGGGGAGAGAACTTAAACAAGAACAGGCCATCCTCTATGAGCAGAGCTTTCTCAAACCCCTTCTTACCCCAACGAGCCTTCGCCCACGCACTGACCACCGGAAACGCCAACCGTTTCAACCAGAAAAACCCCACCAAGGCATTAGACCAGGTCCTAGCCCCTGCCCGAAGTAACTCCACCGGAGGAGAAACCACCCCATCCAGCAGCACATTCTGATGATAACTGAGCTGAGCGCGAGGCTGAAAGCTCCCACACGGCCACTCCAAGCACCACCAGCCAAAGCAACCTTCACAGAAGGGGAAGCTGGCCCCTCCGGCGCAACTGGCGAGAGAGGACCCGCAGACACTACTGCCGCAGCCAAGCGGGGAGAATCCCCTGAAGCAACCCCACCCACCGGGGGAATGGCGGTAGAAGCGCCGCCCTCTATCGGAGCCGAAGAACAGCCAGGACTGCGGGAGCCAGAAAAGGACGAGGAGGGAAGGGGGGGAAAGGATCAGGGGCGGACGCCGGAAGCGCCATAGCCTGAAGCACTGGTAGGGAGCCTGAAGGCAACCCAGGAAAGGACGCCAATACCCCGGGAGGATAGCAGACAAAAAAGGGAAAAGGACAAAGGAAGGGGCAAGAAGGTAAAACAACAGTTTAGGCGGGAAGAAAAGGAAGAGAGAAGGCAGAGCATTCAAAGAAGAGAGAGAGGCTAAAATCTGCTCTATCTCGGTTTTACCAGACCGGATATTTCATTTGTGACTCAACAACTAAGTCAATACATGCTTGCTCCCACAAAATTCCAGATGGACGTAGCGTTGCATGTTGTTAGATATTTGAAGGGTACCGATACGATGGGGTTGTTTTATGCAGCTGACAACACTTTTGATTTGCAAGCATATTGTGACTCTGATTGGGGAAGTTGTAAACTTACAAGACATTCGGTCATGGGCTACTGTGTTTTTCTTGGGCCTTCACTGATTTCATGGAAATCAAAGAAGCAAAATACCATCAGCAGAAGTTTAGCGGAGGCCGAATATCGTGCAATGGCTACAACATCTAGTGAATTAAAGTGGTTAGCATATCTTCTTGATGAGTTCCAGATTACGCCAACCTTGTCTATACCTTTGTTTTGTGATAACCAAGCCGCTATTCACATTGCAGCCAACCCAGTATTTCATGAACGAATGAAACACGTTGATATTGATTGCCATATTATTCGGGAACATTTGGTTTCGGGATTCATAAGTACACCTTATATTTCTTCTGTCAGCCAAATAGCTGATCTACTTACAAAGCCATTAACTTCTGCACAGATGCATTCCACATTAGCCAAGATGAAGTTGTTTCAATATACTTCATCTTGAGGAGGGGGTGTTGGTTGCATGCATACGCATGCAGGGGAAAATGGACGACTACAATCAGTTATAGGTTGTTATTCTTGATATAACAAACTAAGCTTTCAAGTTTTCAAAATCTTATTCATTTCCCGCTCAGTGTAAGTTTTCAGCGGCTATATATACACATACTCTGTTTTGTACTGCTCAACCTGAAATGAATAAAGTTACACCTTCGATATTTTTCCTCCCTCTTTTCTTCATTGCCAATTTTACTTCAACTCCGCATGCAATTAGAAAGTGAAATTGGATTGGACTCAATGTTCTCCACGTCTTTTCTGGATGGATATTAGAGTATAAATTGGCTAATGGCTGTTGGGCTTACGGTGGATATAGAAAGATAGGTATATATCAATAGCTAGCCATCGCAAAACTTGGGAGTATGCTCAATATAATTGAGAGTTGCCTATAAAATTTTGATTCAGAGAACTTGACATGTGTGTACTCAATAAAAATAACAATTAACAGCAATCGCACAGCATCAGTGTCTGCTATTACATCAGCAGACACTCTGCCAGACAACAGACGAAATCTTATATCAGCGGGAATAACCAGAACTTCCCCCTATTTGTTTCAACTTGTCTTATATTTAGGAAGGGTTAACAATAGAAACTTCTCCTCTTATTATAACTAAAGAAAACATCTTTCAAATTGTTAAGAAGATGGGAGTTAAACCTCAATATAGTCGCAACTATAAAAGATTAACAAACATTTGTTACAATTAACAATTGCATAGCATCAACATGCCACCTAACAAAAGGAAACAGTAATTACCAGCTTTAAGAGTTCTCCCCTACCTTCAAGTTACTTTAAAATAACTTGCCATTAGCATTCTTCACCACCAATCATCTCAGTTTTCTATTTGGAGCAATTCCTCATTCATCAACCATCTTCTTGTTTCGTCCTTAGCAAATTCATAGACGCAGCTCTATACAGAAGCAGCCCGTCGAGGGACTGATAGAGCTTGCGTCAAAAATGAACTTCCCGGATTTTGATGGACAATTGACAAACGGTACCTTTTGCTTTGAAATACCACCCAAGGTAGATTCTCGTGGTGTATTTGCTGAGACTTTGGAAGCGCCATTTCTCGGCTTTGCATTGCCAAATTTAGAGTTTCAGATGGGCGTCATGCTTTTTGCCACCCAATGCTTGAGTTCGTTGCTTAAATGTTTGGGACTGCCAACTTTAGTCGCAAATATCCTGGTACATACGTCCTTTTACTACTTCTGATTCTTTTTTTCTTTTCCTAATGTTTGTCTAAAACGTTTGTATCATCTCTTATCTTCCTGGAATGAAAAGTTATGTTCATGATTATGATCTCAGGTGGGCATAGTTTTCAATCCAACACTGTTCAAATCAGGCAACTTATTCACGAAAGACAGTATAAATAATATTGGCACAGCAGCAACATTAGGCTACCATTTTTTCATGTTCCTCAGTGGAGTTAAAATGGACATTGGGGTGCTTAAAAATGTTGGAAGAAAGACTTTTGTTCTTGGCTTTCTGTCTGTGACATTACCGACATTAATTGGTACTCTGGCGATTCCATCATTAATTCGCCAAAATAGTATCAAAGATTGCTTCTTCTATGCGTCATTATATTCTTTGACTGCATTTCCTGTGGTAATTCGCCACCTCAATGAGCTTAAGCTTCTTAACACAGAATTTGGCCGATTAGGATTATCGACAGCTCTAATCAGTGATCTTTTGAGCCTACAGTTCGTCCTTGCTTCTTACTTATCGAACGTAACTGTTGATCCAAACTTTCGGAATTATAACTTGCTCAGAGGCGGTGAGATAGTGGTCAATTTGGCATTCATTGCTTTTACTGCGTTGGTGCTCAGGCCAGTGTTGAACTTTTTGGCCAAAAGGGTACGAGATGGTGCTATGATTCTCGTGGAATCACACATTTACGTCATCGTTGCCTTGTTCCTAGCCTGTGCTTACATAACTCGTCTTTATGGAATATTCAGTGTTTTTGGGGCTTTTGTTTTTGGTCTGGCTGTTCCAGCAGGACCACCAATAGGTACTGCCCTGGTGGAGAAGTTTGAATTCGTTTCAGATTTGTTCTTCCAACTCTTTCTAACAACTTGTGGCATGAGGGTGAACCTTCAACACAGAGACGTCGACATAAACAAGATACTAAGGCATTTGTCCATGGTTTCTGTGATTCTTTTTGTCAAATTTTTTGTATGTTTCTTACCACAAATCTATCGTTGGAACATGCCAAAAAGAGATGCCGGTGCTTTTGCTCTCATTATGTGCACGAAAGGAGCTGTTGATTTGGCTTACATTTCATTCCTCAGCGATAAAATGGTAAGAAAACGGTCTAATTCTCTCCTTCCATCTACGCAACACAATAATTGTCTTTACTTTTCTAATCATTTTCACCAATGAACCTGCAGATGATAAAGCCTGATTTGTTTTGCTTCATGCTCATTCTGGTTGCTGTCCTGGAGATCATTTCAACAATTGGAGTGAAAATGTTATACGATCCATCAAAGAAATTCGTTGGATATCAGAGAAGAAGCATTATGGATACAAATTCTGATTCTGAGCTGAAAATTGTGTCTTGCGTCCATGTACCTGGAGATGTACATGCAATGATCAAACTTCTTAACGTCTCATGTACCAGGGATAGCCCCATTTCCGTTACCGTCCTTCACCTCATCAAACTCACAGGACAATCCAATCCACTGTTCATTCCCCACAGGAAAACGAGCATTGTCCTTTGCGGGTACCCGAAATCAGAGAACGTCATCAAATTTTTCAACGGATTCGAGTACAATAACCCATCTGCTGCATCTGTTAATGCCATTACAGCCGTCTCTTCACCAGAATTCATGTACGATGATGTATGCTACGTTGCATTCGACAAGCTTACTGCTTTGGTCATACTACCATTTCACATTAGGTGGTCTACTAGAGATGGGTCTATTGAATCAGAGGACGATAAGATAAAGGAATTGAATCTTAGAATTCTTGAGAGGGCACCTTGCAGTGTAGGAATTCTCGTTGATCGTCACCACAAGCACTCCAAAATTCGAGTATCTCACGAAGCAAATTCGTTCATCTCTTCTTCAACTTACAAGTTTGCCATGATCTTCATTGGAGGTGAAGATGATAGGGAGGCATTAACGTTCGCAATTCGGATGACAATGGACTCTAGAATCAAGTTGACCGTAGTACGTCTGGTTGCAGCGAACCGCGTGTCCGTGAATGGGCTGGAACTGGCATACGATAACATGGTCCTATCGAAGGTTAAGGATAACATGTCTGTTGCATATAGAGAAGAGACCGCTAACGATGCAACGACGACCATTTCGATTGTGAAGCCGATGGCTGTTGAATATGATATGATTATAGTTGGTAGAAGGGACAAATTGGATTTAGAGACCACACAAACTGATGGTTTAAGAGAATGGTGTGAGTTCCGAGAACTGGGATTACTAGGAGACCTTCTTCTGTCAAATGACATGCATGGTTCATGTTCTGTCTTGGTTGTGCGAAAACACTCGTTACATTAGTGACGAAGTCTCAATTTGTCCATATGTGATGTGTGTCCTTGATACAGATATTCAAAGAGCTTTTTAATGAAATTTATTTGATCTTTTCATTGTAAACATAAGTATTGTTTATATCAAAGGAACAAAAGATCAAAACTACCCAAGAATGGAATGGACTTGACATGTAATTGGAGACGCAGCTTAATTCTTGGGTATGTAATGAAATTGGACTGGACTTGATATTAAGAAGGACAAGCTCGAGTTAAAATGGGGTTACGTGTCACTATGAAATATGAAATGAAACTGTACGATGGTCCTCCAATCCAACCGTTTCCGTGACACTTAAAGACATCGTCACATTAAATGTTATAGGTCCTCGTATTACTTGTCTCATTAACTGCAAACCCAGCCTTGTGATAATGAGTAGCAGCTGGCTTCGCAAAACTTGAATTTGGATTCTTGACTTGCATTTATTATATCAACAACCTACTAAATACGGGACATCAACTACCGAAAGAGACGCTGTTTCTGTGAAATGTTTCTGATACAAAGCTGCAAGGTACTCATCTCTTAACTTATGGTTCTTTGTTTATTTATATATAGAAAATCCTGTTCATAATCAAATTCATATCTTTAATCATCATCTAAGTGACTGTCGAAATATCAGTCAAATTAACCATAGACTTGGAGTCGAGTGTCCCTATCAAAAGTACCCACATGGAAATTGCATCACTGATGATTCACAAAGTTTGTGCTTACAGAAGCATTCGCCTGCTACGTTAAAGATGATAAGGAGAAACCAAAATGTCCTTCCTTTGGTCGCCGGAATGGACAATTGTTGCACTTTCCATATTTTATCCGTATCTTCTCCGAGTTCGATGACTTGTTCCTCGTACCTGATCTGATTCTCTTGAAGGGATTTGTTCTAACGTGTCCTACCGCATTATCAGGTTAAAAATTCAAGGGTCTCCACTGAAAATCATATCAAATTAGAAATATATAATTGGAAAGTGAATTCCATCATCTTAACCCAGCGAAACCCAGTATCCAGAAAGTTTTGAACTTGCTAATCAACGCCTTACAATTAGTAGGATGAGAAATTATGAAATGCAATATTTGCAGGACTTGAAAGGACAAAAAGAACACGAATCAAAGGATGATAATACGGTGCAAGTTCAAGCACTCAAGTGCTTTAGATGCTTTTTGTTGCTTTTCTTCTTGTTGTCTCTACTGAACTACATGTATTCACATCTGCCTTAAGATACTATAATTTTGTCTTACATAATGGAATAACAGACATGGTTTTCAGAAAAATAAAAAGAATCTAGAAAGCAAAAAGAACCTAAGCTTCAGGTGTAAAGGGCGACTGAACAACCTTGTTTTGTCTTCCAACCAGCCAAAGCAGAGTTCTCCTCGCAAATGATGGTGTTTGGGCTTGATACTCCAAGCTGTTGCAACTCTGATTTTCCTCATCACAACCCAACTCGCTGATTCTGTTGTCCCACCTTCCAATGCCCATTTCTGATATAGTCCTCCTTGTCCCACAAATTACCTTTGAATCATCACCGACAATGTTCTTATTCTCTGGAAACCTAGATGACAATGTCCTCCTGGAATTGTCCTCCGTTGAATTCTGCTTCTCCTTTTTCCCTCTTAGCCAAATCTTTGATATTGAAAAGCTCTCTCTTTTGCTTGTACCAATGGCACTGCTTCCACTGCCAGTAACAAACCTAGCAGTGTCTTTGGGTTCAGTACTTCTAATGCCTTCGAAAGCAGGGAATTCTCGCCTTGTTTCGTAGTCACATTCAGACATTGCTTGTCTGTGACCAGGAGTTAGTGGCAAAGAAGGCTTCTTGCTTGACTGTTTCTTCAATGGAGTCCTTATAGGTACTTGCAATGAGGAACTTTCATCCAACACATACTCAAAAGACCCCATTGAATAGCACCTTCTTGAGTCAACATTGCTGTTGCTACTCCCTTCTCCGGTATCCAGAGTCTTAAATTTTCCTAGCTTAACAGGAACAACTTTCTCTCCTGAATTCACTGCTGTTGTTGGAACAGGATCATCTTTTGCCAAGATTTCACATGATTTACGTGTACTTTCTATTCGCGACGATCCCAATTCACCATCTCCATGACACGCCAGATGTGAATCATTTGCAATCTCTCTTGAGCTCTCACTGCCAGATTCAAGAACAAGAAGGATGGGAGAACAGCCATTGTTTGGAGAGAAATCAGGAAGTAAGCTATCTCTACAAAGAGGGCAAGTGGAGTGCGACAGTAGCCATGTGTCTATACACTCCATGTGAAAGGCATGACTACATTTTGGCAACAATCTAAGCTTGTCCTCAGGCTCAAACTCACACAAACAAACAGCACAGTCAAAAGGGTTCTTCAATCCTATAATAGCTTTGTACTGAAAAACTGGTAGAGTATCTATAAATGATTGATCTACACCAGCATCATGGAGGTGGAAAAGTTGCTGCAACTGCCCCTGAAGAGCAGTCACATTGTCCACATCATCAGGGCCCCTAATAGGTGCTCTTAGAAGAAATCTGATCAAGAGGTGAAGCAAACCAGCAGCGAAGAAAAAAACAGCAAGGATTATGATTACAATCAATACATTAGGGCTAACCTTATCGTCCAAGCTGAAACGATCAGAATCAAGTTTTTCTTGAGGGGGTGACTGAGAAAGTAAGTATGGTTGCTGAGATGGAGAAAGAAAGGTGTTCTCTTTGATTTGAAGGAAAACCAAGTCCATGTTTTGCTTGCTAAGTGAAAAAAAAATGAAAAGAACTCACCAAGATTGAAGCTTTAAGCTTGAAAAATGAGACCTCAAGAATCTCATGTGATACGAAAAACAATTCAAGCTCCAACCAAGAATCCTGAAGAAAATTTCTGCTTACTATAATAAGAACCTGCCAGTCAACTGGAGATAGATAGAGAAGATGGAGAAGGGGAATTCAGTGTAGAGCAAATAGGCAAATAAATGGCATGCCCAGTGCCAGAAGGTGAGTTTTGAAAAGCAGAGCAATAAATCTACCACCAACAATCCACAACAAAATGAATTGGGATCTCATTAGCTATTACATCGAGTTGAGTCTTAGTTATGGTGAAAAATAAAAAAGTAAAGTAAAACAACCACTTTCATCCAAGAACTGTCTTGGAAAGATGACTTTGACACCCAAGTTTGACTTAAGAAATTGAGCCCCATGCATCAACTTCAATGACCATTTATTTCCTCGCAACAAAACAAATGCATTCTACGCCGTCTCGAAACGTGTAACTCAAAAGGGTCTACTTCTTTTTCCACATTTCATCTTTTATTTTAATCCTTTTTCTTTTAGTTCCACAGTATTCTCTATGTTTGTACTTGTCCTGATCATATCCTTCTTTGGTCTTCTATAGTTCTATTCCAAACTCCCGTGATATGTAGTACCAGTTTCTCTTTTCTCCTGGTTTAGGACAAGACAAGAAAAGAAGATAATCGAGAAAGTGTGACATAGAGCGTAGGATACTTTTCCTGTTTGTATATGGAATTAACATTCCCGAGTTGGAGAAGTTGTTCGTGGCTGGACCAAATATGCCCGAAAAGTGACACCTTTTGCTTTCCGACAATCATGGATTTTGTTACTAAGCTTTTCTATGTTGTCTAAAGTGAAAGTCAATGAGAACCAAACACCCGCATGGAAGAAAAAGTCTAAACCTTCATGTATCTAATGAACTTTCCACGCTTCCATAAATTTGAGGATTCGATGACCTCAAATCCTACCTCGTGTTACTCCATATGTCTGTTAAATTAAAGATAAAGATCACAACTTTACTTTCTTATTGTCACGCGGATATACCTTCTTCTATGACAAAATCTCTCAAACTAGAACTAGTTTATACTCTTTGATTCGTCGAGAGGCGAGCAAATAAAGATCATAACTTTCAGGTGGATACTTGTCAACCCTCATCTCGTTGTGATATTTCGACCTCTGAAAAGGACCTGAAGCGAAATGACATAAAATTTCTCATACAAACATAAGATCCACGCCTTGTAAAAATGATATGTCAAACTAAGTAAAAATGCATGTGTTTGGTGCCAGTAAAGTCATTGAGATTTGTAAAAGAAGAAGATCTTATTCTTCTTTCTCGGCTCAACCAATCCAACACTCGTCTCCTCTTATTAACTACTCCTTGGTCCCATATAGCAGGATCGTCAAAGGCTAGCTCTTACTGACCAAAAGTATGCGATGTAAAACTCGAACAATATAAACTTTTTTAGAGTTAAAGAACATTTCACCAAGACATTGTAAGAGTTCTTTAAAATCTCGATCTAAAGGAAGTTTTCATAATTTTTAATTTATAAATTGAATACTTAAATCAAAATAATGGATGATGATTTATTAAATAGCTTATCTAAAATTCAATTTATATCCTAATTTTTTTAATATTTTCAAGAAATTTACTTTGCAAGTTCCTTAATTTAACACTGAGACATTCATAAAAATAATAATTCACACGAGTAAAACAAAAATGATTAATTAATTAAATTTTAATGACTAAATGTATTGATTAAATTTAAAATCTTGAATCTGTTACGACACTTGGACTAATCAATAATTTTAAGAGTTTAGACTATCATAATATATACAAACCAACTTATGTTTCAAATAAAAGTTACAAGTGAATTAAATTCAATACGATTATGTTAATTACATTATTCAATAGATAATAGTTTATTTAAAATAGATTCCTCAATAGAATTTGTAAATGACTCGTGTAAAATAGATGGCGTGAATTGCAATGTGATTATAAAATATTTTATTTGCAGGGTTATTTTCTCATTTATATTTTTGATACAATAACAAAGCAGTGTACCTTGAACCACCATTTGATTATTTATTGCAAGAAATATATATAATTTAAAGTTAAAATAGCATTTTGAGCTCGAACAAAATATTAAAAAGTTCTTAATGTTTTGAAATATTTGAATACTATTATTTTCAAAACGTTTAAAACAAACCTCAATTAATTCTGTTAATTAAATATTATGTTAATATTAACATGATATTATTTTCATTTTTAATTAAAAAAGATCTTATTATTACGTAACAAGTAAGGTTTATTGTTAAAAATGTATTAAAAAAGGATTTTACAATTAAAATTTTATAGAAGTGGGTCTTCTTGTTAAAATTTTCTATCTATTTAAGTATATTTGGATTGTTTTGATTGCATTTAGATTTAATTTAAATGTTGTATTTTATTGATAAAGCTAAGTCTAAAATTCATTTTTGCCAAGTATAAAGTGCTTCCGCAGTTGAACTACATTAATTCTGAAATATCATGTGATTGATAGTTTTCGAACGAAAGCTACAGACAAACGAACCAGTCACTGCTCAGCTTGAGTTAGCACTTTACTCAGGAGTGGTCGGGGTCGGCACATAGCTTCAGTCGGAATTACCATAGGCATGGTAATTCCCTCACCCTCGGTCATGTCTCTTGGAAGTGCTCCCTTTGAGGTTTGAAGATGGAAGCTTCAGCTAACAACCTGTCGAGCTTGAAGTTGGTTGTGCAAATCGTCAAGCACTTGGTGTGCTCTGTTCACGTCTGCTCCTAACACAAGGAAAATTGCAACTTCTGTCTCCTCTGTTTTGTAATCTGAATGTATAATATTCCTCCTAAATTGTAGCTAAAATCTCTCACAAATCAGTGTATGTAAGGTGTTTGGTTTTGCATGTAATGAAGAGAATGATATTTGAATAGAACAGTGAAATTCTGGTTTTTTTCATACGAAACTAGCTTCTGGTTTTGTAAAAACTGAATAACACCAACTAATATTTCTTTTCACTTCTGCTATTCAACTAATAACTTGCTACTGAGAATTAAAAGAAGAATAACAAGAAAATTGGAACTTGAATGATAAACTTGTATTGAGAGTTTTCTGGTTTTTTTCCCCCATACATCCATCATAGCTGAAAGTGAAGAAAGTGGAGCTTTTTATCAGCTCTTACATGTTCTGCTACCTTTTGATTCTAAACTGAAAAGTAAAGACTTGGACTGATGAATAAAGCTAGACTAGTACAGCATTTGGTTAAACATAAAAGCAACTTCATTTGTCTTTAACATAACTAAAACTAACATTTGCAAAAACAGAAAATGGACAACAATTAATTCTTCTGCAGTAATCTGATTCTTCATCTTCAAAAGACTGACATACAAATCTGATTGTCAGTTAATATTCTTCAACTTCATGCATTTGATTAGCACTAAACTTGATTTTGCTAATTAAATCTCTTGAAATTTGCTTCAGCCTTCTGCTGGTTACTTCCTTCTGCACTTCTGGTTACTTCCTTCCTGGTTGCTTCCCTTCAAGTAACTAACTGAAATTTTCAATTTCTGCTGTGCATTTGATCATCTGCTTCTTTCATTTTTCATTTTCCTCTCTACCTTGTGCTTTATTCTTCTAATCTTTGACTTCATTGGTTTGATCCATACATTATTGAATTATGCTTAGGATTATCATCTTCATTTTTCACTTGCATTTGAACTCCTTCGTCTTTCCCTTCGGTTTTTTCTTTTTCCTCACTTTCACTTTCATTGCTAATTCCTATGCCATTTTCAACACTTCAGGCTGCCCAAGATAACTCATCTCAACAATGTCAAGCTTCTCGTCGGTGACTCTTTGCCAGTCATAGCACTGAATCATTGACCCAACGCCAATCCCAGAACATGGTTGGCCAAACTTATTCCAGGACATGATCTTCTTCCCCATTCCAAAAGCTATGAATTTGTGAGCTAATGATCCTCCTTCAGTTTCGAATCTTTCAGGTATGAAAGTGTCGGGATCTTCCCAAAGCGTTGGGTCTCTATGTAGAGTAAATGCATTAGCTAGTAATATTGTGCCTTTAGGCACGTCATAATAACCTCCGATAACAGAGTCCTACGACGCCATGTGTGGATCAAGAAGGGGAGATGTTGGATACATCCGGAGGGACTCGGTGATGATGTTCTGAAGATATCGTAGCTTGGGAAGATCAGGTTCATCCACTAAGTGGTCCTGTCCAATTTCTTTGTCAAGTTCATCTCTAGCCTTCTTCAATTTGTCAGGATTGTTCAGCAGGTTAGCCATTGCCCATTCTAAGGTCACAGAAGTTGTATCAGATCCAGCTAACAAGATAACCTATAAAATAGCCAATGAACAAGAAGTGAATTATCTTTTAGCACTTTACAAAGTAATAACAATAATAATGAGTAACGTTACAACACTCGAACTTTTAGATAGTTACATTAATCATAAGAAAAAAATAAACTTTAAGTAAAAATAAACTTTAAGACTGACCGATAACAACATCATTGTAGTGCTGAGGTTGCGATTGCTGAAGACAAAGGAGATTATAATTAAGTTAGAGAGTTGAGGTTGTCTGAACTCATCTTGCTTCTGGTTTCGTCAACCAAGCCTTGCAAGAAAGCATCGGTTTTCTTAGCAAGTTGAATCACCCTCCTCTTAAAACGACCTCCCTCAATCAAATTCCAAAGAGGAAAGAAATCTGCACGATTCGATGTCCCGTACTAATAAGCCAACTCCTCCATCAACCTGGCCCACTGTTTTGCTTCGTCTTCATTTGTCACGTCTTTACCCAAGTACCTTCTACCTGTTACGATTTGCATCGTGATATTGAAGGTAAGCTCCTCAAACATTGATTTCATCACCACTTTGGAGAAGTGTTGCTGAAGAGACTGAGATGAACGTGATATGTTGGCTATCACGTTTGCAGGGTTGACACCCCTCATCTCTCAATCGTCAAGAAGTTATTGTTATTAGGTGGGCCGACACAAAACCCAGCGGGTAAGGTAGATAATAGATTGGGCTTTTATGTTAATCGACCCGGTTCATATAAAAAAATTTCCAATATAAATATTCAATGTGTACTATTTGTAAGAACATATATGAGATGGTCCTTCATTTTAATATAAAATGGTTCATATTTCGTAAGCTTAACATTTCTTTATTTCAAACATAACTTCCATCCTCTATAAGTTCAATCGCCAACAATTAATCGAGTTTTCACCTCTTTTTTTTTTAGGTTAAAATTAATGTTTTGAAAATAAGATCGTAAGTTAAACCAAAAAGATAAAAAATTTAAAATTTAAAGGTTCTATCGGTATTAATTTATCATAAAATTGGTTAAAAATTAAATATAATTAAAGAAGACTGTCATTACGTATTAAAAAAGTTGAAGTTTAATTGAAAAATGAAACTGTTAAATAAAAATTAATTTACTCATTTTAGTTTATAAAAATTGATTAGTTTAGAAAAATTAACTGATTAATTAATTAACTCATCAGTTTTTAATAACAAGAGTTATTAAAGTAAATCGATCCGAAAAATTATAATTGAATTAAAAAATTAACAAGTTCAAGATTTTAAACTGATTTAATTTTTTAATCATTAATTAAAACCGGATTAAAGAGTTACAACTTGATTAATTAAAATATTCTAACCAGATTTTATACAAATCAACAATTGTATAAAGACGATAAAGGTTCTTTCTTTCACTAATCTTCTCTTTATTCTGTGACAGAGAGAAACGAAGCACCAAGATTCTATGTACTTTGCTCACATGGATCCCACGAAAAGATATTCCACCGCTAAGCATAACTTTAACATGTGGGCATGGTAGGGTAGGGTCTTATTTTGCCTTTTCCATTTTCACAAGGTGGCCAAGCTATTTTAATTATATGCATATTTTACGGGAAAGTGATTTTTTTAAAGTTTTATTATAATACTGCGCTTTAGCTAATATGGGCATCGAAATGCTGTTATATAATAAGTTAAATAAAGTTAGCACTTCATCTAAAAAATAACTACTTTCATAAGCAAATCCTTCTCTTCCTGACCTTCTTATAATGTGACCAATTATTGGATAGAATAATCAAAATTTTTGTTTATTTTCACCAATAAAGCGATATTAATATCATTTTCACATAAATATTAACTTATAATTAATAGGGTTTATAAATTTAAACATAATTTGAATAATTAGTTACATATAATTAAGAGGTCTTATAAATTTAAACATAATTTGAGTATATATTTCTTCGCATTCAATAATTAGTGTTATAAAAAGTGTAATTCTAACAAACTAAAAATCTAATTAATTTCTTTAAACTTATCACATTTATCTATAAATCCAACTTCCAAGAGAAGACGAAAGATTTTGATTTATTTAATTATGATCCAAATTCATTAAAAAAAAGTTTACATTGGCAATTTCAAAAGTTCCATTGTTTGGCATCATTCGTACCCAAAAATAAAATAATCCCATTAAAATATTTTCTGTTTTGTGTCTGTAGCTTCTTTTTTTTAATGTAGCCAAAATTCTTGATTATGATTTGTTACTACGTTGGAGCACCCTGTTTTTGTTACGGTGTTTTAATCTTGTACTATTTAATTTTGTTAATATATTTATGTATAACCTACGAAACATAAATATATAAATAAGATTTAATAAAACAAAATAAGAACCGATTAACCGAAATAAAGTATATAATCCCTTTGTTACCTAAATGAGTAACTTATTATAGTCCATTTTTTATTAAAAATGGAGGATAAAAGACACTATCAAATAATTTGACAAGTTTACCTCACGAATAAATTTGTGATCTTTTCGAAATATTAAATAAGCTTGAGATTTGCAATCTCATACTAGATCTTTTTTTGTGTGAAGAAAATCTCATATAAGATCAATAAATATGAGATATTATATAAAAAAAGATTTTGAGTTGTATTGAGTCTATTGACAAGTTCTCTTATTTATACTTGGTTAATTTAATATTTATTCGTTCATCTTGTAATTAAATTATTAAGTGATAGAATTATAGTACAATAATATTAATAATGTTTGTCAATGATTAAAAAATTAAATGAGTTCGAGAGGATTAATAATGAAAGTTTTAAACTCGTTAATATTTTAATTTAACTGTCAATTTTTTGGTTTGATTTATTTTAATAATTTTTATTATTAAAAATTGATTAATTTATTAACTATCTGATTAGTTCTGTAAATTAATTAAATTTTATAAACTAAAATAAAGTAATTATTTTTCATTTAGCAACTTTCTTTTTTAATTAAAATTTAAATTCTTTTTTTATAATTTAATATTGATCAAATTTTTAAAATTTTAAATTTCTTATCTTATCATTTTAAATTCTCATTTGGATTTTTTAAAACACTAATATTATTAATGTTATTTAATTATTTATTCAAAACATGTTCGATGAGGTAACTACATTTATTAGCCAAACACTCATAATTTTAATTCGTTATCATATTTAATATACAAATAAAAAGTATCTAGAAAATGTTTTCTAATGTGTTTTACCAATATATTCCCTTTTCCTTTCATGAAATTACATTACTCAAGCATTTGCTTATATATATATATATACACATATATGTTTTTTTTTAGGGGTTGAATCAGTGTTTACTTATTAAAGGACAACATAAAAACCGCGAAATGAGAGGCCTTTTGTTCTTCGGTGCACGTTTAGACGAGGAGAGAGAGAAACCGAAGTTGACTAGACAAAACTATTCAATAATGGGAAGTGTCACCTTTTCATGTATTTGCTTCGTTGGTTGAGCTGGATGTAATAAAGTATCGCTGTCCCCCACCACACCATTTCCTGTTGATGAAATTTCCATCATTATAAGTTATTGTTTGTTCTTATCTCTCGTGGCTTTCTTCTTGTGAGCAAAAGTTTTAAGTTTAGAATCTGTTATGTAAATACATCGCATTTCCTCTTCTGGGCAAGCCATTTTTTCACTTTTTAAATCTATTTTTGGTTTACTTGACACCCTTTTGTTGCAACTTGATCACCATCTCCTGAATTATATTGGAGGCAGATAATTTGATCTCTGTAGGCTTGGATTCTAAAATGAGCCCGTGAAAGTTGGAACTTTTAGAAATTGGGCGTTAAAGATAGCTCTTTTTATTTTTGGTTGGGAGTTGGAGGATATTGTAACTCTTCTTTTTTGTTTTCCTTTAGGAATTTAGGAGTGGGTTTGTTTAATTCTCTGAAGGAAATGGGAGATGGGAAAAGGAAAATTTGATTCTTTCACCAATACTTGGAACTGGGTATTCGAGTTTTTTCTTTGTCGAGGAGGTTAAGGTGAATTTGGAGATGGATAATTGTACTTTTGCTGGGAAATTTGGAGTGTAGTCATGGCATTTATGGAGGAGAGAGTTTTACAGAAGGAGAAGGTAAATCGGCAGTTGTTGATGTGATTTGAAATTAATTTTTGTCTGGTAATGTTTGGTTGAGTTTTCGGAGTTCACGAGAGACTTTTAACAAATTCTTACAGGATCAATTGTAGATTGTAAATTTAATATTCCCATCTCCCTACAGAGCAGTTAGGGAGAGTCTGCCTTTTGTTCTTTTGTCAGCATCAGTTTCTTCCATATAACTACCTCCTTTTCTCTCGACCCCTTTGTGTTAATATAACTCGGAAGTCATAGCTCTTAAAAGGGTCTGAGAATCCCAGCACTAGAAGCCAAGTTTTGATTTTTAATCTGGGTTTTTGTTGTTTTTGATCATTGTTTGGGAAGATACGATAGTTTGTCCGTGTCCATATTCAAGGTTCGACATTTCCCCTTCATTTTCTTTCTACCAGCTTCAAAAGGTTGAGGGCACTTACCACTGTTCCACTTGATCAAAAAAAATGGAATAAGGGATTTCATGTGGAGCTAGCGAAAGTAGGCCTGCTTTTGCTTGGTGAAACCATGAAATTCCTTAGCATCATGGGCAATTCTTTCGGTTGTTCAGCTTCTGGTGAGCGGTTAGTTTCGGCGGCACGAGATGGGGATTTTCAGGAAGCCAAGGCCTTATTGGAATACAATCCAAGGCTTGCGAGGTATTCAACCTTTGGTGTTCGAAACTCTCCTCTCCATTACTCTGCAGCTCACGGTCACCATGAGGTATCGGGTTTCCGGTCGTGTTTTGCAAGTTTTTCTTGTTAGATCGGTTGCATTCTGTGATTATAAGTTCTTCCACCTACTTAACTGTGGCGTTTGTGCTTTTACATGTTTTTAGATTGTTTCTCTCCTGCTTGAGTCTGGAGTTGATATGAATCTGAGGAATTATCGTGGTCAGGTAACATGGAAGTTCTTGGCTCATCCAAGTTCTGGGTTCTGTTCTCTGTTCTATTTCTCTCACTCTTTATGTTTCGTTCTTTTCAAGTTAATTTTGAACGTTTTCTTTTTAAGGTTTGGTTACATTGTCAATGTGTTTTGCATTCGATTACTTGCTGGGCTAATATTCAAACTCTTTTTTAGAAATTTTATCAGAAATAGTTCAATTTCAAAAATTTCTTTTCGTTTCACAGACTGCATTGATGCAAGCTTGTCAATATGGTCACTGGGAAGTTGTTCTTACGCTGATGCTTTTCAATGCCAATGTAAGTGAGTTACATTCAAGTCAATAATTTCCTATTCTGTTCTTGGAGTTGGTTTAGAGGTGTATGGTTTGTGATTGTGACAAATGATTGGCATACTGGACTCCAGATTCACCGCGCAGATTATCTTAATGGGGGTACTGCACTTCACTTTGCTGCTTTGAATGGTCATGCCCGATGCATACGCCTCCTTCTCGCAGATTTTATACCTAGTATTCCTAATTTCTGGAACAAATTGATGAAGAAATCAGAGAATGATGAATCAATCTTGGAGTTTGATGACGAGTACTATCAAATCTCAAGTCATTTTGTACTCATATCATCATCACATGATAATCACATTTTTCTGACTTCCTTTTCCATGCAATTGTTCTTTTTTCAACCAGAGTTCTCCATGAGGTAATTAATAGACCTGCTGATGGAGGCATCACTGCTCTGCATATGGCATCACTAAATGGGCATCTCGAGGCACTACAATTACTATTGGACTTGGGAGCTTCTGTTTTAAAGGTCACTATGGAAGATGGAACCACAATTGATCTAATTGGTAATTGCCCAAACGTATCATGGTTGATTATTGTCCATTTTATAGTTGGTTTTAACAAAATCACCTACAGAATTGTTCATTTACATACCTATATCATATCTTTTGTTATTTATTGACAACTTGGCTTGGGTGCAAGAATAAACACTTGATACAGCCAACAAAACGGATATCTACTACACTATTTGTGAAAAGAGTTTTTGAAGTCACAGTTCAACAATCATATGAATCTTGAAGGCATTAATTAATTCATATTGAAATGGAGATAAGGATGATAGTAATAACGACTTCAGGATAGTGTACATCTGTTTGAAGCATTTGAGAGAATGTTTTGGTGTTCTTGAAGCAATTTTAGTTTCCTGCTTTCTGTTAAATGGGTTTTCAGTTTGTGTTTGCATAATATTCTATTATGCTAATTAACTGATAAAATTGTGCATTACTGACTAAAACATGCTTCTCTTAATATTGTTAACATAGTAAAGGAATGCTCTACCTGAAACCTCCCCCTTTTCTAGTATGTCTCTTAGCATTTAATTGCATATTTGATTAAGTGGAATGCTGTTGTGACTTTGCAGGTGCTGGAAGCACTCCTCTTCACTATGCTGCATGTGGTGGAAATGCACAATGTTGTCAAGTATGTTTTCGACAAGTTAACAAGATCTAAGTCTCATCACCTTGTATAGATGCTGAAGTTTCCATGTCCTTGTTTTGTTTGTGGATCAGATTTTGATAGCAAGGGGTGCCAGTCTGAGTGCTCAAAATGCAAACGGGTATGTTTCCAGATAAGCTTTTACTTTTGGATATCTGTTGTATACGCCTACTTGAACTTTTCACTGAATTGTACGAGTAAATTTTCTTGGTATGGTGATTCAGTAAAGTAGTTGTGTTTCATTTATGCCTACATTGTTTATCTCATGCAAAAGATTGGTCATATCAAAATGACAAATCAAACAGAACTGATGATTTTCAAGTGCTAGAACTTGGTTCTATGCATAATTCCATTCTGCCTTGATCTCTTGACACAGTGGACTTAGTGAACCATAAAAAGGCATTGTAGAAAGGTTGTTGAGGTTAACATATCTGTCTTTAATTAAAAATTCTTGTGCTTATTGTTGACTCATATCCCTTTTACATCCTTTTTTTTCAACACAAGATGTACTCCCTTGATGGTTGCTCGCTCTTGGAATAGAAGCGAACTGGAGGAAATTCTTAGCACACAAAGTGAATTTCCTGGTGAACTGTATCCTTCACCTTTTCTGTCTCTTCCCCTCAAGAGCATTGTCAATGTTGCAAGGTAAATAAAGTTTAGATATTCCAATTGGTACTTAAGTTATTATATCTGTGGATCTTCATGAGCCTTTTAAGTATAGTTAAATGCAGTTGATGACCATGTTATATTATTCTTTTTATGGTGGTTATTATGATTTGTCTATAGTGGAAGAATTTAACAATAATATCTTTGGACATAATCTTTCTTTCATTCTCTGGGTGCTTATGTCTGTCACGTTGTTTTGTGTGTTCCATTCGCTTTTCCACCATAATTGACTATATCATTAATCTCATTTCAATCTTCGTTTCTGAGTGTGTAGAGAATGTGGGTGGAGGAACAATGATTTGCAGCCTGTATGTGAGGATCCATGTGTTGTTTGTCTAGAAAGGAAGTGCACGGTTGCTGCACAAGGTAAATCACTTTCATGGACTAATAAGTTCCAATTTTCCTTTATATTCTTTACATCTTTGTTACTTGTCACAACTTATGTGTTCAATCTGCTTGGGTAAGATATAGTTGCTTGAGGATATAATTAGGCATCTTTGTTATTCCTATAGTCTGATGTACAAAACACACAGTAACTATCTTGGCCTCGCAACAAAAGAGTTGATGGGTTCAAGGTTCAGAGCACCTATTAAATGAGATATCTGTGTCTTGATAGTTACTGCTTGAGTTTGTTCAAATGATCTACATAGTCCCAGGATTATCAAACACCTCCGGGTATTCCATAAAGCTTTTAGACTTGATGAAAGAATAAATTAGATCTGCAGGCAGGATAGTTTAACCGAAAGCAAAAGTAGAGTCTCCATCAACTGCCATTTTTCTAACTTATAACTTGAACTGGTGATCCTGTTGCTGTAGAGGCTGAAGCTGCTGCTTCTGGTAGACTTTCAGTTGGATAAGTTAAATGAACTGCTCACCCATATTTTCACTTCTACAATTCTTAACAATTTTGTGAATAACTGAATGTTCTGAACTTTACTCTGTATTTGGTGAGTTAATGGTCTTTAACCTTTATGCTTACTACTAATATATTTGCATGTTCAGATGCTCCTTTTTTGCTTTCATCTGAAGTCCTACTAGCAGCATTATGGTATATAATATATCTTCAATGTTGCAGGCTGTGGTCATGAATTCTGTACATGGTGTGCAATATATCTGTGCTCTGCAATATGCAACTCAGTTGTTGCTCAAGGTCCCCCTGGCTCAGTTGCTTGTCCGCTCTGCCGCCATGGCATAGTTTCGTTCATTAAACTACCAGAAACCAGGCCAGAAATAAAAGCAATTAGCCGAACAAGTTTGTCACTCTCATTTTGTGCATGTTCAGTTGATGAACCAGAACTTGCATCAATCACCACTCCACTTTGCAAGCCAGATATCGGCTGCACCAGAATGTCCCCACTTTCGTCATCATTCCGCTCTTTAAGCTGCCAGAAGTTCCCGTCTATGAACTTCAATGCTAGCCGTTGCATTGGAGCTCCAGACACAAATCCTTCATTAGTTCCATGCACCATTGATCGTAATCTACGCGAACATTTGGTCAGACATTCAAGATCAAGATACGGGCGATCCACTTCTACTAATGAGCGCAGAAGATCTTGGATATCAATGCTCAATCAGTATGTAACTATAGGATCTGGTTGCTGACATTGAAAGGAACCTCCATTTTCCAATTCTTTTGACTTGAAGAGAGAGCTATGTTGTTTACCATCCCTTTTTGTTCATAATCGGAAAAGGTACTTTTATGTATTCAATGTCCTTTCTGTTGTAAATAGGACATAGAATCATTGGAGCATCCCCTTGGTGCTCAAAACATATTGTTGCTTGAGCACAAATCTTGTCTCTATACCTGTATAATACCTCCAATGCCCCAAATTCCAATTAATTCTTTATTGAACTTATTTGAGTTATTATGTCCAAGAACCTAAACTGTATAAAGATGCATAGTTGATTAGTGGGTTTCACATCAATCCTCTTTCTTGGTCAAGGATCAAACATTGTGACTACACCTATAGTGCAGTATCTTCTTATTTCGGTTTGAGATGCGTTCTTGGATTAGGTGTTTGGAAAATAGGGAAGCCCACTCTCTTGTTCGGGCGTCTGTTCTCTATAGTCGCTTTCAGGTGTGAGTAGATATGCCTGGCTGTATTTTGGATCATTATTCCTCGAGATAATAGCTATTCTTTTGTTTAAATCAAAAAACAAAAAACAAAAAAAAAAAAGTCGAGCTTTACTATTGCTGAACATCTTTGCATGGATATCCCTGTACATATACACACTTCCTAAACTTTTTTATTGAACATCTCAATAAGGAGGCCAAGAACATGAGAGTTTGGCTCATGTAATATTTAAACTTCTTGCGACGCTTTCAAACATTTCCACAGACAAGTCACTTTTGACTCTAATTTTTTCATATAATCTTAATTCTAACATTTTAAAGTGGACAATTATAACCTTAACGTTAAATTTTAATTCTATCCTAGCGAAAAATTTAATCGGCTCTATTAAATGCCAGATATTGCTGATCTGATATTTTAAAATATTTTTGTGGGTCTTACATTATTATTTTGTCGTTATGTAGGACCTGCGCAGCTAATTTAAACATGTAAACAAAATCATCCACCGGCTGCGTTTTGTTTACAAATCCCTCCGACCCTCCCTCGTATTCTGTTTCTCCATTGATTCCAAACGCAGAATTTAATGGGCTTTTGTGGCAAAATACTTCGAGGTCTGATATGTACTTCTACCCCTACCAGCTGCTTGGTGGCAACAACATGGAATAAGCTGCTTAGAGGTGCAACGCGCAGCTGTTCCCATGCTAAGTCAGACCTGCTCTTCCTTTTTATGTGAACATTCCTGGAGCATATATGATCAGGTCCATAGCCAGAGACATCATCGCTTAGCGTAGAAAAGATTAGATGACATTGTATTTGTTCACTACAACTTGCGACTTAGAGAATGCCAGTTAAAGAAAAGGACCACTGGTTCAATGTCCCTTGACAATGTGCTGCTTGAACGGTTTCTGGAAAACTGGAATGTAGAACCAGAGAAACACTCCATGCAAGAGGATGAGGTACAATCCCATGTCTTGTACTTTGTAACTTCATGCAGTAAATGGATAACGTGTGGCCCTTTATGTAAAATAACTCACTCCCGTGATACGGCCTATTAAGTTTTTGGTGGATAAGGCTAACATCCTCATCCACCATCTATTTTATCCTACCTTCCAGCTTTAATACCACATATTAGCATCTTATTGGCAATGACACCTAACAACTAAGGGTTAGCTGCTCTTTTTCTTTCTCTGTTAGGTTGTTAAAACTCCTATTTTTCAATTTACTTTGCCACATATTCTCCAATGTGCTTGGAACACTATGGTTTGCATGAAAGTGCTGAAGTCTCTGTTTGATATCATGACAACCCAATTGGAGTTAGCTTCCTGTGACTTTTGTGCGTGCCTAATTGAATCATTGTCAAATATGATTCAGAATTCAGAAATCGGGAAAATGATTAACTCCAGGAACTTTACACAGTACTGGAAGTTAGAATCTCCCTGGATATCAAAGAAATATATAATGTTTTGATGAAATATGGTTGTAGTGGAAGTATTTGTGCTAACATTCTATTTGAAAATGTCTCGGGAAATTCTGTGCAGTGGAAGTGGAATCGTATATGAAGATGGATATGAGAATCATTTAATTGACTATGCAGGAGTGACAGACACAGCAGTGATGGATGATGTGGAATCCTCGGATGTTGATCCTGCTGCTGTTGTTGGTTTACCCAAATTTTTTTGATGATGAAGATAACGAGTGATTAGTTGGAGTTCACTACAATACCTTAAACTGAGGTTGGAGAAGTTAAATTGAAAGAGCGAGCTTAGTTGTTGACTGATAACTGTTGGATTTTTGAAAAACAAAAGAGAAAAGAAAGAAAATGTAACGCGTGAAACACAAATAGTTCAGATTTCTTTCACATAAATATAAAACACGGAACAATAATTTATAAACTTCTAGAGCAGAAAAAATAAGAAATAATGACCACTAAATGACCCCACTACTTACACTAATTTACCTACTACTTAATTTGATAATGACAAAGTTAATAACGTGAACTAAAAAAAGGTATAGGTCATAATAACACGATTTTTGAATCAATCTAACACTCCCTCTTGATTCAAAAACGGTAGATATTGAGTTATCTTCTTGAAGCACATATCTCCAATATTACATGCAATATTCATAATTTGAAGCACTTCTCTTCAATGGACGATGATGCACTTCTCACCAATCTTCAACTGTTGATGTACTTCTCATCAAACTTCAACTATTGATGCACTTCTTACCAATCTTGCCAATAATAGTATTGGAGCACCTCTCTCCAATTTTAAAATAACGTTTCTTCTTTTTCTTGAGCAAAATTTGATTGCTCATCTTTGAACTTGCAATATTTTTGTATATGCCCAAATCTTTGACAACCAAAACACTGTAGTTTACCTTTATGCCAACAATCATTTTCATCATGGTTATTTTTCTTACATACGCCACACGGTGGAAAGTTTACCCTTTTCGAGAAAGACTTGTTTGATGTCTTGGCAATGAAGGCTCCTTCTTCTGTTTTCTCATCTCTTATGGCTCTTTTTTGCTCAACAGCTTGCAAAGCATTGATTAATTATGCAACTGTAATCTTTGAAAGATCCTTAGAATCTTCAAGTGAGGAAATTTTTGACTCATACTTCTCGAGCAAGGTCACAAGAATTTTTTCAACAATTTTATTGTCTGGAAAATTTTCACCAAACAATATGATTTTGTTAACAATTGCGATAAGCTTGTTAACATATTCCTTGACTCCTTCTGATTCCTTCATCCTTTGCATCTCAAA
>JAOQMQ010000008.1:594081-604928 GCA_027563845.1 Erythroxylum subrotundum
AAATTTTGGGTATTTGTTTGTTCTGTCTTGGGTGGCATCCATGTATCCTCCCAGGGGGTATTTGGGTGTTACATCTTTAATTGCTATAGTTCCCTTTCCTTTTGCTTCAATGTAGTCTCCATTTCTAATTTGGACTTTGGAGATAAAAATTGTATCAATTTCTCTGAACAATTTTTTTATCAAAGGTCATGTGATTTGTGCAACCACTATCAATAAGTCAACTTTCATTTAAATTGTAGTTGGCTAGGCATGATGCTGCAAATATCTCCTCCTCCTCAAGTTGATCATTTACAGCTTGCCTGGCTTCTCCCATATGTTGTTGCGCTTTACTAATCCTTTCAACATATCATAGTTGTCCACACTTGTTGCATCTTACATCTGACCTCCACCAGCACTTGTATTCTGGATGATTTGTTTTCTTGCAGTACGAACATGGTGAAAAACTCTGAGCATTGTTGTTATTAATCCTCTTTTAGTTGTATAACTTTATTGGAAAAGCGCCTTCTACAGTTCCTTCTTGCCTCATGAATCTCCTTTGTTCTTGTACCTGTAATGCACTTAAAAATTCTGCCAAATTGATTTTTGCCAAATTCTTTGAATTTTCAACTGATGAAATTGTAGCCTCAAATCTTTCTAGGATAGTTACTAGAATCTTTTGAACTATTCTAGAATCATCAAATTACAACCAAAAAATCTTACATTATTGGCAATGACAATGAGCTTGTTGGAGTAATCCTTGATCGTTTCTAACTTCTTCATTTTTTGTATCTCAAATTCTCTGACCAAGTTGAGCACTTGCATTCCTTTGATTCTTTTGTTCCCTGCATATTCCTCCTTTAAAAAATCCCAAATTTCTTTGCTCGTCTTGAGCTTCATGATTTTGGAAAAAATTGTTGGTGTGACTGCTAAAAACAGGCAAACTTTTGCTTTGGACTTCCTTTGTTTCTTTTCTTTATGGATTTTGATTTGAGCCACCGTTAGATTTGTAGGCAAGTTTAGAACGTTATAGTCTTTATCTATAGCTTCCCACAAGTCATTCGCTTCAAGGAAGAACTCCATTCGAATAGCCCAACTTAGATAATTTCTACCATCAAACACTGACAGAGTAATAGCAGTGAACGATGATTCTGAATCTATTAATGTGTGGTTTTTAATTTATAGCGTGGGAAGAATAGAATGAGTTATAAGTTATAGATTTATTGATTTAGAGGTTCCTTAAAATCAAGAGAGTTTGTCAATTTATATAGTTTTCTCTAACCAAAATTCAAAAATTAGATAACATCTAAACTAAATAAGCATAAAATATGCTAATAACTAAAAATCTTAACTTTTGACTTAAAAGAAAATATTCTCGTAACAAATTTGTTTCAAAGTCACACGTTCAAAAGGCAAAATAAGAAGAGCCAACTGTACAAGGAAAAACACACAGAAATTAATCAACTTACGGAATGTAAAGCTAGTATCCCCGTAGAAATTAAAATAAGGTGCACTTCCATACTCCCTTAGACAAATAGCACGGCTTCCTCACTAGCATTTTGTGCAACCTCAACCGGAGACATTTTTGTATTAATACAACCCACACATTGAGAAGGAGGATTTGGATTGTGCAACTCAACATGCTGCCCTGAGTACCATCCAAAATCCAAGAGCCTATACAGAGAGTTTATATGTAGAAGTCCACAGAACTACACGATGCTGAAAACGGAAAGCAAGCAGTTCATATTCAGAAGGTAATAAGAAGCTAAAACCAACCAATAAGCATTCTAATCCCAATTCTTGACATGTAAAACCGGTCCAGAAACTGATGAATCTCAGCCAGATCCTCATACATGCTTGGATCCATTTATTTCTTCAACTGTTGAACGGCTAAAGCCATTGTCGGGACCACAGCGTTGTGTCTAACCTTGATTGCTTTTATCATTTTTGTAAATTCCCTCATGTCACTTGTATCTTTGATTTCAGGAAAGGATCTCAGATCACGGAAAGAATCCAGATACCAGTCTCGCACCTTAAAATTAAAGTTAATCAGAATGAGATGGCATGTTATAGAAAAACAAATACAAGCCTTCATCGAAAAAGCAACCACGTGTACCATGGACCAGCTAAATTCTAAGAACTAAAGAACCCTTTTTGGCCCAGATCATGTTGATTCATCCCTGAATATCCATTAACAAACTATTAGTAAAACCGATGCCGAAATTAGTAGGTGAAACTGAAAAAGCTAATAACAAGCAGCGGAAGGCAAAGGAAAGTCGATGTTTGTAGGCATTTGCTAATTATCTTGTCATTCACTAACAAATCTGTTCTTTGATTCCAGCTTTAGGAAAGGGTAGTGTTTCTTGCTTTTCACTGGAAAGCCGTTTGGAATACGACGAGGGAGGGCTGGATGGATTTCAGAGAAAGGGTAAACAAAAGGCAGAAGGTGGGATAATTTTGTTTACATGGTAAATTAATTGTCTAGTTTAAGTTAGGTTTAAGATTTAATTAAAAGGATAAACTCACACTTAATAATAAAATACTCTTTTTGCCTTTACAAGTACCTACCCAGTTTGAGATACCACATTACTTGCGATCATCACATACATTTAGCAAACGGTTTAGATTTTCTTTAAAATGGTTGAAGATGTTTAAGCGTGAGGTATGATAAAAGATGAACCACATCATAAATTACTGTCAAGGTCTTTGTGATTATTTGTGAATAATGAGTTAGCACCAAAGTATCATCAAAGTTGGAACAGATTAAAGCTACTGACTTCATGTAACTAGTGGAATCAATTCCAAGTTAGGAAGCCATTGCAAGTTATAATTCAACATTTGTAAGTAGTGCTGTTGCTCCAAGTACATATCAGTGGAATATTAAGTCTTACCAAATCACATTTCTTTTTTATTATACGGATCAAGTGACATTAGCAGGAAAATGGGTCATTACTGTCAAGAATCCAGATTCGTTCCATTTATTCGTTTCCAAATCTGGAAAATATTTCATTGAGCATCAACAACATAATTGAAGCAGACATAAGTTACGTTGATGGTGGACATGGCTCCATGAAGTAATCAAAGGCTGTGTGTCACTAAACTACGGGTTGATTATACCCCGGAAGTTGCACCCGGAAGTTGCATGAAACTTAAGCTAAAGCAGTTAAATGTTACAAGCTCTTCATTTTAAGTTACTTTTAGCAGCTGAAAGCTAGCTTTTTCTGGTAGGAACTTTGAAGTGCCCTAGTGCAACAAACCTGATGAAAATGTCTGCATTAATTTGATATCATACACAACAAACAAGATGGTCATAAGGCAAATCGTTCACTATATTTGGTCATTTTCATGAGATATAGCCAATTTTCCTCAGAAGATATAACATGACATGACTTTTGGAAAACCTAAATAAGTTATATTATCGTATTGCTTTCTGCTCGTTTCTGCTTGATCATCTTTGAAACGTGAAAGGGAAATAACTTGCAAGAAAAGGGAGATCCATCTGAATCAAAATGCTTACTTCAGTTGTAATAAAAGTTACAAGCCGTGCCATTCCACAGAAGCCATAGACACACGCTTCATGCGACTTCAAAGCTCAGGAGGAATAGAAAAAAATTGAAATAGTGGGATAATTGGCCAAAAGAAAATAACAAAATTTAAATGTAAAGTAGAGAAAACGTGGCCATAACCTAAAAACAAGACATTCAAAGCCTTGCAAGGTCAAGAAAAAAAGAAGAAAAAAGAAGAAGAAAGAAGCTCAGGTAGGACAGCACCGTCAAAACTCTGATTTAGGCTTTATTCTGCTCCAACACGAGAGAACAAGGTTATGGAACTCTCCAACTCCATTGCAATTCTTCACATGCAAGCTCAGAAACTTGGTTTTGCACCATTGAAAAAAGCATCTTGACCAGCAACGAACAAAGAGCATGAGAAAGAAAAGACAGGGACTCTGGGTAGCTATGGTATTATGACCAAGAAAGCTGTGAAGTGATATAAAAGGGTAACTAACAAGAGATACTTGGTGAAGAGATGGATGCAGTTTATATAGTGAAAAAGGCGATGGAAATAAATGTGACACAGAAGATGCTGACATTCCAAAAACATGTTTGGTCCCAACCAGGAGTTAAAGAAAGTATCCAATAAATGGACCCAAAATACATGAACCAAGGGCATATAATGTACCATCTCTGAGTAGTGAGAAGTAGGATTATCAGTTAACAGATAAAAATGGTGACTGATTTGAGAGAAGAATAGGGGAAGTACAGACTTGTAAGCAATGTGACTTAACCATCCCCACAAAACTGTGCAAGGCTTTCTCTCTCTCACTCATCTGCCTAGTATCTTTTACCCCCTCAGCTACGTAAAATAGGAAGAATATGAAGCATGAAGACTCGAATTTTCAGGCTCTTGAGAGAGAGAGAGAGAAAAAGGGATGAACAATATGAAAGGGTAAAACATTATACACTGTTGTGTCAATTTCTACATCAGCTCCCTTTTCTGTACAAAGGTTCCTATGCAAGCAAATTTATTGATCTTTCTTTCTTACAGTTTCTTGTTGCATGACACTGTCAAGAACCATGCTTTTCAATGCCTAATTCAGTAATGCCATACTTGAGCTTGTTTTGTTAAGTTTTACTTGAAATGTATAACAAGCTTTTCTGCAGGAGCAATCGAGAAATAGGGAAGCATTTACTGGGGTAATAATAACGAAGACCTTGCAGCATTCATTGCACCCAACGAACTCTCATGTGGTGTCATATTGACATTTCAACCTGCAAAACTAATGAGTAGATAAAGAGCATTGGGAAGAACGTATCAAGGTTCAACATTGTAAAAATTGCCAAGATAAGGCATGTAACGAAGGGCAGTATAACCGTGGTCACTTCACTACGAGTTTACCTTGTTAGGGCATGTTCAATTATCTGAGAAATTTGTCTCGTGCTTTGGGTATTAATTAGCAAGTTTTGTTGCTAGTAAGGGACCTAATGACTTGTGAACTCACACAATCTCCAAGATTGGATAGACTGCCAAACGATATCTTTTGATGCTATTGCGAGTCATAAGAAAACATAGAACAGCTTTGCTATGGAAAGCTGGCTACAGAACAGAGATATGGATTTGTCTTTGCACCTTCAGTTCTTTTCCTGGAAAATCCTTTTCCTTTAAATTTTAAATCTTCTTTTTTTGTGAAATACAACTCTATGTATAGCTAAGACCGTGGTATAAGATTATTAGCAGCCAGGTTTCGGGTGCAAATGCAATAGAGAAGAAAAAAGGAAAACAGAAGTCAGCAATTATTCCAGTGGTGACAGAACTGAAGATACTTGAAGAAAGAGATAAACTTTGATCTTCAGTTCCATCACAAGAAGTGACTCACACTGCATATGCCTGCATAGTGCGTAGCAAAGCGCGAGCTTGAATTTGGATGGAGTGAGGAACAAATCTAGAGTGAACGCGTGAGGAACATGGAAGACCACTTGGGATGTTACACTGGTCACCTTTTAAATCTTCATAATCATCACAACCTTTGTGATGTGACCACTCATTGGCAAGGCCTTGTCAGTCAGGCCCTCCTCCATCAAAAAGGCTCGCCCTTTTTCAGTTTTATTGCAGGCTGAAAGATCGTGAAAAGTAAAATGGATTCCTTCGTTTCCGTCTTCTCATCCTCTCAGTTCATGTTTTTGCATGCAAACGGTCGATATGACATTAAAAGATATGCAAAAGAAAAAAAAAAAAGACGACTGTTTGCTTCTGTACGACCAGACTTTCCTGCAGAGAGGCAATTGTGTGCCTGGACCTGGGGTTATTGCTTCTGCCAAATAAATGCTTCCTCCTCTTTCTTCCCTGTTTTTCTACCCCTCGTTGTGGGTCAAATTAGATTAATGACGAAGCACAGCCATGGATTTGGGTGCAAGGGATTGGGGATAATGATAGTTGCAGTGCATTGCAGTGCTTCTTTATTAGGTACCAACTGTTTCAAATTTATTGCTCTCTTCAAATTATACTTGGTACATTTTGTCTCAATTAGTGCCGTACATGCAGGAACATATGCTGAAACCTGAAAAGTGAAACTTCACCAAACGCAGCTTATACAACATCAAAGTCCGAGTGAAAATATGAGAAAATGAATTATCTAATTATAAAATACAAAATATTGTGATTTTGCTTTTTAGTTGGAACTCGTGTTAATTGAGAATTGTAAAAAGTTTGCAGAGAAAAGGGGAAATTAGGAATTAGAATGTATATTCATGACAAAAGTATTTTCAGAGCCAACAGAAAAAAAAAAGGAAAGGATAATTCTTAAGGAAAACCAAAATAAACCAGAAACAGAAAACAGAAAACAGAGATACGAGGACGAGGAAAGGAGACCGTAGCGATGGTACTTCTGTCTTCTTGTCCTTCTTCTTCACATCTTCCCAACTCTTACCAGAATTGCCCCAATATACAACCTTCCTCTCGCGGCTTTCGCCTCCTCCGACCTGTCGGGTCAGCGTCCGACGTGTATGCACCATGTCGTATCGACAAGTCGGCCCTTTTGGTAGCAGAAACGGTGTCGGAAGACGAGCTCTGGGCGGCTGCCCGGCTCCGCGTTCGGTCCTTTTACGACTTTGATCCGTCTTCTTTTGGTATCCAAGTCAGTCGTCTTCGTTCTCATTCTCATAATTCTTTGCGTTTCTTGTTGTTTAACACTTCAAGTTTCTTGCTACTGCCAAAATTAAGTCAAAATTTTGGATGGGAAAGTTATATTCGTTAACTTTAATTACATTTCCAGTGCGAAATAATTGATCTTCTAGAAATATTTATGCAAAAGTTGACTGTGTTAAAGGATTTGATCGAGTGAGTGGAATTGATGTTATTGATGTTGTGTCAAGTATTATTAGGATCACAAAATGTACTTGGCAGAGCGCGAATTTGAAGCGCTCAAGGAACGTATGGCTGGTAAGAGGACAGGGTTCAGAAGGGTTTCTTGCATAAATGCTACTCTTCCCTTGTCGCAGCTATCCAGCTTGTTCGATGATTTATGCGCCGAATGTAAGGTCTGTTGACTTTTTTTTTTTTAAACGTGTGTGTGTGTGAAATTTCTTTCATTTGGATGCCATTAGAATGTTCATTTCTCGGATCATGTTGTGGTCTGTGAAGGAAAACACCAAAACTTTGTAGCTATTAGGATGTTCTTGGCTATGGTCTGATGGTGAGTGCCTCTTTGAGTCTCTGACTTGGTAGGGTGTGGTGGAAATGTTGTGATTCACATTGTGCTGTGAAATTTAAGTGGAACTAAGATAAATCTGTTCAAGGTGTAGTAGCCATTGCAGTAAACACGAAATACATCTGAAGATAGCCTGACTTGATCTGTGTAAGATAAATCTGTTGAAGGTGTAGTAGCCATTGCAGTATCCCCGAAATACATCTGAAGATAGCCTGACTTGAGTTGTGTGGTATCAGAATAAAAGATATATGAGTTTGGTTGGCAAGAATCATTTGCCATGCCTGAGATTGTCTTTACTCCTAGTATGCGTCTTCTCGTCTTTCATGGGCCAACCTCTAATGCCAAATTTCTGATTTGCTGCTATTTTGATCTCAGACTGCCATTTGCTGTATTTTTCTTGTCAATATTTAGTCATTGACTGATGTTTCTGGCCACATTGCAAAACTAATCTGCAAGTGTTCATGTATAAATCATTTCTTAGTGTTTCAGCTCAAGGCAAACGTTTACATATTATCTTTTCCCTTCTCTATATCTTTTGTAGTTCACAGATGATGGAGAACATCGAGTAGTAGTAGGCAGCCTTGATATTAATCAGTGCCTAAAACTTCCAGAAGAAATAACTGGAATGAGGCCAGAGGTACAAGCTGCAATGTATACATAAGTTTCAAATTGTCTTATTGTTGATTGTTATAGAGATCTATTCACCCCATTCATGACCTTCATGCTTTTTCTTACCATCGATTAAGAAAAAAAGAGAAACAGAAAAGGATTTGGATTGAAGGACAGTAGGACACTAACGAATTGAAATATCCCCATATTTTGATTGATCAGTCATCAAGAAATAATGTGTTAATGTCTTTATCAGAGTTTCTTTTGAACTGTTTCAATTTCTAAGGTAAGCAGTTACATGCTATCTGTGTTTGCATTGCATTGATAGGGAATTGGGGCAGATTTTGCGAGGGCATACCTGAGCAACGTATGTGTGGCAAAGGAACTGCAAAGGAATGGATTGGGTCATGAACTCATCTCAAAGTCCAAAATAGTGGCACAAGACTGGGGTGAGAACTCAGTTTGACTTCCATTTTCTTTCATATACCTTCATTACTCGTTGAATTTGCAACTTAATGCTCTGTTGTGGTATAAAGAGCGGAATTTTCAGCGATAACCAACAATCGAAGTATCAATATGAAAATATTAAGTGGTCTGTAGTTTGTGCTAAGTGGAGCTTTCGTCAAGTATTCATTATTATCTTGCTAAAGACTAAACCAAAGTTCATTACCTGTAACTTTGATGATCTGCTTCATAAATTTATTGATTGTGGTTTAGTGTTCTTCAAGCTTGAACAGTTTTTATATTTCGTAACAATCTTAGACAAGTTTAGCTGCTGACATTTTCACAGGCATAAGTGACTTGTATGTTCATGTTGCCATCAACAATGAACCAGCAAAGAAGTTGTACATGAAGAGTGGTTTCATATACGAAAATGATGAACCTGCATGGCAAGCAAGGTTCCTTGATCGTCCACGGAGGCTGTTATTATGGTTTGGTCTACCTGGTACGCAAAATTACATAATAGTACAATAGTCAACACTGTACTACAGGAAATACATTGTTGTAATTGTAAAATAGTCCATGTTAATAGTATTTCAAGTACATTTTTCGTAATTATAGCCTTTTATAGAACTGTTTACCGTTAAATATGCAATCAGTGGTTGATTAAATTCGTATTTTGAACCTAAAGGTAGTGAAAACAGGTCATCCTTAATGTTTAAATTCCTTAGCAAATGCCCTCAACTATAGTTGATGTGTTAATGCAATTTTGGTGGCAAGAATTTATTTTGATTAAAGTACCAATTATTTATAATATCACCATTCGAGATGTGAATGAAACATAAACCTAAAATTGAAAACTTTGAGTTAGTTGAAGGATATAAAGTTTGAGAGACAATTATAAAAAAGTAAAGGCTACAACAGCAACAAGAAGAATTATTCAGTATAAATCTAGTTAAAATGTGGAGTTCGGAAAGATTTAATAGTACGCAGGTAAATAGGAAGTTTTGATGAACCTTTTGGTAAGTAATAGATTACTTATTTTTCCATATATTATTACTAAAGAAAGCATCATTTTACATTAATGGACTCATACTACAAAGCAAAAGATCGTAGTACATAAATAGACTCATAGTACAAAGATGGTACAAAGTTATTTTAGAGATTGACTAAGCTTGGATTTTAGTTCATACTAGCTTGAACCATCATTCGTTGATACGTAAACTTATTTGAGTCATTTCTTTATTGTTCAATCTCATAAACATAAACATTGTTAAATGTTTTAAAATTGAAACCAAATAAGAGGTTTAAAGTTTAAAAGATTTATTGGATATTAAACTATCATAAAATCGGTTTAAATTGAATAAAATTAAAAAAATTAGAAAAATGATTGAAGAAGATTATTCTTAGTTATCAAAAAAATTAAAGTTTAATTGAAAAAGATTGTCAAATACAAATTAATCAATTTATTTTGATTTATAAAAATTAATTAATTTAAAAAATTGACCGAGTAATTAATAAATTGACTGATTTTTAACGATAAAGATTATTAAATTAAATCGAATTGAAAAGTTAAAAATTGAACCGAAAAATTGAATAGTTTAATGTTTTATTGTTACACCTTAACATTGGTTATTTTCTATTTCGATGATATTGTGTCATTTCTTAGAGTGGGAAGATTTAAGTATCACACATTTATTAGTTTTGGTGAGTTTAATTTTAGTTCAAGTTGAGTCATTACAATCCAAGATCACTTACAATTTAGTTAAGAATCAAACTACAAAATTATGCATAAACAAAAGATACTACATTTTCATTGGATTAGTTATGTTAGAAATTAGCCATTAAGATATAGAGGGTTGTGTGGCTGCATAGAATTATTTTATCTTTAGTATTATTAGTACTAGAAATAGCTAATTTTTTAATTTGAAAACAACCTCTCTATTAATTAGGAGTAAAGTTACGTATTGCTAGACTTTTTCAAATCTTGCATCTCAACATAATTTTTACTGAATATTGTTGTTGTTATTATTTTTATAGTTTAGGATTCTTTCGGTTCATATAAATTTTTTTTTGCAAAATCCAATTTCAGTTACGAGACAAATTCAACTTCAATTATAAGGCACTTTAACCTTAAAAAATCAAGCTATTCGCTAGAGTTATTGTACAAATAGCAAGTTAATTACCATAATTATTGGACAAAAAGAACAACTACATGCATAAAAGAAGTAATTAATTATATCGATTTACGGTTTTCATCGACTATGTCCATTTGACTTAAATTCATTAAATTAATTAGGTCTACATTTGAAAGAAAAGAAAATAGTAAGTTTACTTGTCTTACTGGTTAGTCCGAAAATATAATGTATACTTATTTAATTATTTAATATATTAATCTTTAATAAGAATTACAAATAATTTAATTTAATATTATATATTTAAGTAATTAAAATTAATTATTAATAAGAATTGTGAGTAATTTAATTTTACTTAAATTTTGTAATTAAACTAAATAAATTAAATTTAATAATTATTAATAAATATAATTAAATTTAAAATATTTTCAATATATATATATTTCAAATACAGTCTGATTTAATAATTATAATATATTTAA
>JAOQMQ010000008.1:634024-644179 GCA_027563845.1 Erythroxylum subrotundum
GCATTTCTTGTTGTGAATGATTGAGCATCCTACTATGTGAAATTATATGACATATGTATAGAGTGTTTTTATATGAAGTTATGTGTATTTGTTATTGCTAACGTGTCTAGTATGACACGATATGAAAAATTTAGTTTCGAAATGTGCCTTCGGGTAATCCGAATTTTTCGGTTTCGAATTATGTGTTATGTGGGTTTGGTCAGGTCCCCTATGTGGGACAAGTGCACTTGTCCGTTTAAAAGGCTTCTCCCGCCTGCCCGCTAGTGGCACCGGAGCTTCGATTTCGGACACCCCTCCGTTCACGGCTACACCGGACCGCTATGCGGGAAGGTGTAGTACGTTCTGTTCACGGCTGCACAGGACCACTATGCGGGAATGTGCAGTACGTTCCATTTGGACCGAACCAAACCATTTCGATGTGATATGTGTTTTTGATTTTGTCTATAAGGTGCTGCATTCATGTTTTGAAATTGATTATGAGCGATTTGAAGAAAATTGAAAGGTTTGAGAAATAAGTTTTCTGAAAAATTTGTTGCTATGAAATGCTTTTAAATGGCAAATGTTTTGAGAAAGGATTTTTCTTCGCTTATTTTCGTTATATAAATATGTTATCCACGAGCGTAAGCTCACCGCCTCTCATCCCCATCTCCAGGTTTCGAGCAGGAGATCGGATGAAGGAACGTCAAGACAATTGTTCGATTTTGTTATTGTGTATTTTGAATGTATAGGTTTTTAGTATTAATTTTTGTATATGGCTTGGAAGGCCATTATGATATCGTAAGCGATCCATTTTATGATGGACTTGAACTATGAATTATTATTGTATGGAATTGAGTTATGTAATGTAAATTTATATATATAGGTGTGAGATAAGGATTTGTGTAAGATTATGAAATGTGAAATTGTGTATGGATTTGTGTATGACTTTGCATGATAATTGGTAAATTGAAGAATGATTGTGACTTGATTATGAGAATTATAGAAGTGTTTGAGTTTGTTTATGCTGGGATACGAGTGAGTTGATTGTGTTTGGATTCCGAACGGGGAGGTCTGATGATTTGAGTTTTGCTTGGGATAGTAGAAGTGTGTTTAAAACCCTTGCAGGTTGGGTTTTAAAAATACAGCCATTATGCTGTCCGATTTTCGATAAAATCGATTTAGTGGTAAAGATTAAGAATAAGAATGAAGAAAGAGAAAAATTTATACCAGTTTCGGTTTTGGCTTAGTCTTAGGATTTCCAACGTGACTCTTTTGTTTCGTTTAGAGTTTGAGTTCTCGGATGTCGGAAATTTGTTCAGTTCGTTTTTCGAACCGATTGTTTCGTTTCGATTGAACTGTTTGTTTGCTTCGGTTTCGATTTGCTTCCGATCCGTTTCGCTTCGAAATCCGTTCCTTCGATTTCTGCTTTCGTTTTGTTATCCGATTTTTCCGATTCGATTCGTTTTAATTTGATTTCCTTTCGCTTTCGGATCCGATTTGATTATGTTCTTTCGGATTTTGTTTCGCTTTTCGCCTTCCGTTTTTCGTTCTTTCCGGTTGGGGTCCGGTCCCGAGATAGGGTCCCAACAATGTTAGTCATCCTTAGAGTCAAATAGCAATTGATTTGTAGCCTCCAATTTATTGTTGTTTGTTACTGCTTGATGCTGCAGGTAGTTGACAAGATTTATACGGTTGCAGCAATATCACACAATGCTAATGTTGCTACTCAGATATTTGTAAGTTGGATGTGAATGTTTACGTAGTCCATGTGTAACTTTATCCAGTCTTCTCTCTGTTCAAATTATCACTGCTAAAAAGTTATCTCTTTCTGTTTACAGATAGGACTAATGGTTAACCCGCCCAAACCTGGAGATGTTTCATATGAGCAGTACGTTAGGGAAAGGTACACATGCTGAGATTTTATTCATTTGGAGCTTCTTTTCATGCTAATCATATTGTTTTTCTGAAAGTTTTCAACACGGATATCAATTGGGAGGAAAATTTCATCAACCGAGAAAAATTTCTGTCCCAATCTCTGTAATAAGAACGAAAGAGTCAAGTGAAATCTCTATGTTTTATTGTGTATAGGTGTGTTATTTTCCTTTTACCTCAAGGATGTGACCATATGAGTGACTAACAACTTACATGAACATCAAAACTTGCAGCAAAGGTATCCTTGAATCATTGAGGAGAAGAGCAAGGATAATGACTGATGGATTCAACAGCTGCAGAAATGTGGTTTGCAATTTTACAGAGGGCAAGTTAGTTTGCTGTTAAATGTATTATTCTCTTGCTTTTCATGGACTACATTAATCCTATAGTTGATGACGCTTCTACTGACATAATGAATTGTTATCAGGTGCCATGTATTCTTTTCCTTAAATCTGGTTGCCACCCCTCGCAATAGAGGCTGCCAAAAAGGCTGGAAAAGTTCCTGATGTATTTTATTGTCTCAAGCTTTTGGAAGCCACTGGCATATCCACAGTCCCAGGTTCAGGATTCGGACAGAAAGAAGGGTAGAGGCTTCTAACTTTATTCCTCCTATAATCACTTGGATTAATAAAAGGCTTTCTTTGGAGCAACATTTAGACAAAAAGATTGAAACTTTGCCCAATGGACTTTCTCTTAACGGTAGTTGGCACGCAATGATCTCATAGCATTCCTTGGCTCCAAGTGTTACAATCTAACCCAGAAGTTTGCATTTGACATCAATAGGATTGTATATCCTTTTTATCTTTATGTTTTTAAGAAAGAATTTTATGTTCTGCTTTTGTCTTCTGTACTTACCTTTTACAAATGCCATCAATGACTGCCTGTCCTCTCCTGTCCTTACAGGGTCTTTCACTTGAGAACAACTATTTTACCAGCTGAGGAAGACATGCCAGCAATCATGTCCAGTTTCAAGAAGTTCAACGACGAGTTCATGGAACAATACGACGACTACAGGGGTTATTCTAAGATGTAATTTATGCTTTACATGACTTGTATCATAATCAGCCATTTGACATATGCTTCTTGAATTATATTTGTTAAGTGATTCACCTTTCTGCATAGATGTTTTTGCAACATCTTCAGTTACTGCTAACTTTTTTCACATAGCTAGGAAATTAGCAGGCACTTGCCACTGGAGTCCAGATCAAGACCATGAATCGTGCAAGTTCCGTTCAATTTAGCAAACCTTGCTTACGTTCCAATTACATCCCGAAGACTGCAGGCTCCCAAGGGCAAGCCAGATATGCAGGTTTGGATGTTTGTTATACAAGTCTGCAACTTAATTCCTAGCCACAGAAAAGTGAAAAACGCTACAACAAACCAATCCACAAAAGTTGCAACGACAATTTGTGCTTGTAGATTTTAGAGACAGCCAAAACGTGCACGTTTCAAAATGATCAGTTACATTCTGGAATCTGACTGAGCCTACTTGTACAATGAGACAAATGCAAGAGCAACATAGCCATTAAGGAAGTGTGATCCCTTAGAGACGTCACTGACAAGAAACTAATGAATCAGGGAAAGAACATAATGAATTATTCAAATAGGAGAACTTAATACTGGAAATGCTAAAAGTTTGAGGATTTATCTCTTCAAATGCCTTTAGTCATCATACAAAGAATAAGAAAGGCAAAATCTACAGCTGGATTTATCATTCCTTATTGTTAAAAGAGATATCTGAGATCATTACAGGAAGGAACAAATACGCCATTGTCATGCACCATACCAAGTCAAGGAGCACTGTTGACGATCCCTAGACCCAAAAGTTAAGCTTCCACTTTGTTTAAGAGAATCTGTTTATGTCACTTAGTGTTATGTTTGAACCAGCTTATGTCACAACACTAACTCGTGTGCAAAACCAGGGCTGCAACAATAACAAAACACAACATTTCTTTAGATTTTGTAATATTTAAAGCAATTTAACGTGAAATGCTTTCATCTGTTAATTCTTTTATAAATAGTTTTGCATTCAGCCAATCTCATTCCCGATCGTACCAATTCCTTATTTCAATAGCATTGGAAGAAAAGATGGTCTCTATTTTTATCACTATTCAAGTATAGCATACAAATAAAAGAAATTATAATATAATTTGAAGTAACTGACTTGTCTTTTGGAAAATGTATAGGTTGGTATCGATAATTTGGCACTTTTTATTTATGAAGATTAGATACACTCCTTAAGGTTTTGATTTTATTTAAAACGCAAACTAAAATTAGCTACACAGTATTTTAAGAATCATATGTATTGAGTCATATCCAAAACTATAAAATTTGCATTTAAATCAATAAATTCTTCACTTGATTATCATTTTTTTTTTCATTTGATATATTATAACTTAAGTCCATTGTGGTAACTTTTGCTAAATTCATTATTTGTTGAGAGTCTAGAACTTTTGGTTTAAGGAACAAAAAGAAGTATTGATTTATTATTTTCTTATTTTAGTGATAGTTGGTATTATATTATCTTGAATAATTACACTGATTTTTCAACAAAATAAGAATTAATAATGACGAGAAAGTAGCAATATATGCAAAAAAAATATGAATGAAGAGAGTTGTCAACTGCTTATTCCATATACTTTTAAGAACTTGATCAACATAACATACAAGTTCAGAAGGAAATTTTCATATTTTCAAGTACACCTTTTTATTCAATTTAACATTTTTATATAACTTTCAACTTATCCCATTTGCTCCCCTGGAATTTTAGACCCTGCAAGATTCAAGAAAAATAATAAGTAATTATCAAACCGAAAGTTGACGTAGGGAATTTAATTATGGGAGGTTTACTGGTTATAATCGATTTGAATTTTGCCAGCGTTAGGGTCAGCAATCTGAGAGAAGGCTTGCTGAGAGAGATCGATGGTAGCTTGACAACCAGGAGATGGGCATCGATCAACAATCTTTACGGTGACACTACCCCCCTTACACGGCTGAGGAACGCCTTGGTTTGTCGCGCCTGTGCAGCTAACTCTGTACATTTTGCCACATGCTGCTCCGTTGTTCCACAGTGCGTCGCTTGCAGCTGCTATCATCACACCTTGATCTTGGAATCCATAGCAAGCGGATGCTATTACAATGAGCACACACCAAATAAAGATCGTTAGTTAGCAACTTGATTGCCTGGAAACTGTTAATGCATGTCTGCTAAATCAGGAGGCAATTTTCTTAAAGGTTTAAGGATTATTATCGTATTAAGAATTGATACTCACGAACATAAACTGTATAGAAAGTGGCAGTTCCTGCAATGGCAGATGCCATTGGAACGAGGCTTATCGTGACAAGCCCCAGGAAGACCAATCCACGCGTTGCCATTGTCATCTCTCCTATATTTCAGTAATTATGATGTAAAACTCAAGCACAACTACAGACACAACACTAATATCTTATCAGTGCATGGTCTTAATGTTCCCTTTTTATAGAAGAGCTAGTGCTGTTGGCAGTCCTAACACGCATTCTGACTGAGTAGAGAAACTGTGACTTTTATGCAGAATACAAGTTCATCGATGTCCCTTTCTTCTAGTTATTTTCTGGTCCAAGACGGTACTATTACTTTTCTGCTGTGGAATGATCTGATCAATCAAGTTTTTCCAGAAAAAACTTCCATGGCCTAATTTAAACGACTTGAAAATAAAATCCTAATGAGTTCTCTAAAATTCTGCCATCGTCCATCTAATCTTCAGTCCTTTACATGACTGCCTAGTTAAAAGATAACTTCCTGATTTGATATTTACCATTGTTTTTTCTTCTGATCTCTTAAGGTGGGGTGATAATGGATCGATGAAACTACTGTTGCCAAGTCCAAAGTATGAACTTTCAACTCCTCTGGTTCCTTAAATTACGTTCATTAATGTATTAAAGAAGCATAAATGTAGGAAGACAAATACACAAAACGTCAAAATCTATATCCAAATAAATGTCACAGGCACAAAATTTTCTCTTGGCTGCTTGACTTTTTAGCAGATAAGTGTTAAACGAACCAAACTGCACATGCAGATACATACGAAATCTGATATCTATGGAAATTAAAGTCACTTGCGTGCATGGTATAATCAACAAGAATATTCTCAATGTCTCTGTCAGTAAAACAAAATCCTAGACTTGGTTTTTGCGATTCGTAGGAATTGATTAATTTCAATACAATGCAAGTAAATTGGATTTCATATACTGTTATCCAAATTAAAATCTGATATTAATATAGGGACTTACACATGATTGGGCTTTTAATTCAATATGGCTTTCATTTGCCTTTTGGGTCGGACTGTGGAGTCCGTATCATTAAACAAACAGGCCCCCGAACCAAGTTTCTGCCTCTCAAAGATGGATCGAAGACCAATATTGTTTATTGGTCATAAATGCATAATGCCAAAATCTTAAATAATGCTATATAATATTTATTTTAAAATGTTAAAATAAGATTGAAAAAATACATTATTTTTATTCTTTAAAAAGTCAAATTTAATTAAAAATTGTTAAATAAAAACTTAATTTAATTAATTAACCAATTAAATTTTATAATAAATATTATTAAAGTCGAATAATTATATATTATATTGCATGCAAATTGGCTTAGGAAATTAATCAGTGGTCAAAGGTTGATGAGAAACTCTCGTACGACAAATCTACACCGACCTGGTTTTTGGATTCGAAACCCCTGATTAACCTTAACAACATTACTCGCTTCTAGACAATCCCTCGACGTCCCACCTACGTCTCCATATTTATCCATCTATCTGCAAAAGCTCCTCCCTTTTCTTATCCATAGTTGCCAATTCACATATAGATCCAATCCAACGTTGTATCTGCTTTCTGGGTCGTTGAGAATCAATTGTCTCTCTAATTTAGCCATGCCTTCTTTTCATGATCAACACCGCCACCACCAACACCACCCACCGCCTAAACCCAACCAAAAGTTCCTGTCTTTAATACTAAAGGTGCTAATAATGACTTTTATAACGACCCTTTTCTTCCTATTCCTCGGTGTTGCCGCTATCCTTCTCCTACTAGCCACCGCCGTCGTCCACCGCCACTCCAGCCCCGCAAATTCCGATGCTGGGTGTTTTCTGAAGGACTTGAAGAAACTCCCACAATTCAGGTTTCCCAAACGAACATCTGACGTTGAATGTGTTGTTTGTTTGGAAGGGATTAGGCAAGGTCAATGGTGTAGGAAACTGTTGGGTTGTGGTCACGTTTTTCATCGGAAATGTGTGGATACGTGGCTCGTAAAGGTGCCTGCTTGCCCCGTTTGTAGAACACGAGTTCGGTTGGATGTTGGGAATCAGCCAGAGGATAGGTCTTTCTGGAGTTCCAGATGGAGGAATGAGTTGAGTGTGTGGTAAATTTTGTAAGTTTTTTTCTTGAGTTTTTGTATCAATTATGGAAGATTAGATTTTTGGTTATTGAATGAGTGGTTCTTTCAAGTCTTTGATGGAATTGAAGAATGATTGCCGTTGTTGATACTTGTTGATCTTTAACTGGGTTCATGGATGTGAATTTAGGACTTTATCTGTTTAATTCATGATTGATAACACCAGGAGCGATGAATAGAAACATATAATTTTAGCAGTTTTTATTGTTTGTGATTTTATTTGTGTGGTTGATATCAAACTGAGATTTCAGGTTTCGACCCGAAACACCAAATTGCTTAATGTGTTGGAGGTTCAATTGTTATATTTCTGTTTCTGTTTTTAGTAGTTTGTCGCAATTGTCAACCAAAAGGAATGTTGATTTAGACATCTGAAATGTTGGGAAAAAACCAGAATTTTGTTATCTTTCATATGACCTACGAAATCAAGAAGGAAATTGACTAAAAGGGAATCTAGTAACTTAAATTTTTGTTAGGATATACTTGAAGACTACTGATATTTATCATTCAAATTGATGTGGATAAGCTGGAAATATTCTTTTGTGATGTTACCCCTGAGATTTGACCTTATTTTGAATTACTTGTAGATTGAAAGAAGTTTTAGAATGGTCTAAGTTTATTTATAAGAGCCAGATATTCAAGTTCATATTTGTATTATGATCATTGAACTCCTGCAGGAACTTGTACTTGATACTTGCAAGAACCGAGAGAAAACATTCTGTTGGCTGCTTAAAGCAGTCACATGCAGTGAGGTAGGTTTGATCATTGAGTATACTATAAGGACTTTTAGCCGTCAGAAACAAGGGGGCAAATAATCTGAGGAGATTCATGGCATAAACTTCAACTGCACTGTACTTTAGGTTCACTTCATATAAGATTGTCGCCCTTACTTGGTTCTCTTTGATGTCGTATGCTATTTTCCATGTGTGTAGGTTGACATTTTGAATTGAAAATTGTTCTGTTGTATAACTTGGAATTTTGTTTATTCCTTCACAAACCAACCTCTATCTTCCCTTATTCAAGGTGTCTTTGGAACATCCAATTCTGGATTTCATTGTGGGTTGAAACGTGTAGTTTACACAGGGAATAGATTATGGTGAGTCCCCATTCAGTGAGGACTGTTGAATGAAGACCTGATGTATATAATCATGATGTCAAACTTTCTTGTGAATGTGAATTAAGCAGCTTGATTGGGTTTTGAGTATGGTGCATAGAACATAAACTCAGTTATGCTCTTTTAAGAACATCCACCTTTTTCTACATGCACAAGAAGCGTCTTCCTAATTTAGTGTTTTTTCTGCCATCAGTTCACCTTTAGTTCAACTATTATTCTGGCTTGCCTTTACGGACGATCCCATTATAAACCTTAAAATCTTGCTTATAGATTTGTTACCGCCCTACTTTGTATATACGAAATGCCTGGTTTTCGTGCAAATGCCTGCTTTTTTAAAATTGAAACTTGAGTTACTGTGAAAATGCAGGTATGAACTGATGAACCCTTGATTTCGCCCATACTGTGACTAAACCATTTTTTCTGTTTTCTTCAATCTTTGCTACAAGCTATCTGGCGATGCCATGTTTTATTCTGGCTTAACTACCCATTACTTGCGCGTTGCATATTGCACCAACCTCCTGAGCAAGTGTGGTTGTGAATAAATGACATTTATGCATGTAACCGATCGTGAAACCAAACTTGATCGTTTGCAAAATGATGGTTTTCGATCCCTTGTGAATTGTATCTATGTTTAATGATGTCTCCACAGCCGTTCCATCGAATAAAAAGCCAATCGCAAGTTCAGTAAAATACATTTGTTATGAATGTGAGGAATAAGAAGCAAGCATTGGTGGTGACTGAATTCCTCAGCTTTACATAACTTTTGAGGTGCCTTGCGTTGAAACCGTATAACATTCAGATACTGAGGATCGAAGAATCTCCATAGTTGCTAATGTGAAGTGCTGCAATTTTGCTGATGGAACGATGAGTTTTGAAAACTAGTAATTAACTGTGAATCAGTCATGTTGTGGTGCTATTCAATGGTGGCTCGTGGTTCAGCTATTCTAGGACCCCAGGGAAAGTCTTCCAATAGTAACTGTTTCCTTCGAACTACCAAAATTAGAAGTTAGTTGGATGTTCTCACTTCATTCTTTTTGGGAAGATCATTGATCTTCCATTTTATAAAATAAGTAGTTAATTTGATCATCCATTCACTAAAACAAATTGTTGATATATTATTCAATATTTTTTGGGTTAAGTTTATAATTAAGAATATATGCTAAAATTATGCTTAATTGAAAATCTTTTTGGATAGCTTAAAAAATTATAGTAAAATTAAATAAATTCTAAATTTTACGTTAAAAATGTAACTATAAGTATTTCCAAATGCTTAATTAATTAAAAATATAAGTACTTAAAATTACTTAAGTAACTCAATGTCGTGGTTTAGAAAAAAAAAATCTTAAAATATAATATTATAACAATATTTTATATAATTAATTGAATTAAAGTACTTATCAGAATTGTATTATACTTGCATTGAAGATTAGCTCATTTTAAAACTTATTTGCTTCATTAGAGAAACAAACTTAACATTCCCCGAATCTTAAGGTCTTATTTGGTTAGATGTTAATTAATGGAATGGAATGAAATAAAATGAAACGAAACGAAACGGTTTATAATAAAATGGAATGTAATATAGTGAAAAGTTGTTTGGGATGGATGGAATGGTTCATAATGTAATGTAGTGAAATGTTGTTTGGAAGATGGATGGAATGAAATGTAATATATAATAAATGACTATTATACCTCTTATATTAAAATG
>JAOQMQ010000008.1:662190-707638 GCA_027563845.1 Erythroxylum subrotundum
ATAATAAAAATTAATAATAATAATAATAACTTATCAAAAATTAATAATAAAAAAATTAATAATCATAATAATAACTTATTAAAAATTAATAATAATAAGAATAACTTATTAAAAATTTATAATAATAATAAATGAAATTAATAAGAATAAGAATAACTTAACAATAATAATAATAATAATAATAAACCAAACATATTTTATTTTCAGTTTTTTATTAAAAATCTCAACTAAACAGATTTTTATTTTCAATTTTTATATTACAAATCTTAACCCAACAGATTTTCGTTTTTTTAGAAAGAAAAATAGAAACTAAAAACAGGAAATAAAAATTTAAAACAACAACAGAAAAATAAAAGTGGAACCGAACAACAATATTTACATACACCGTGATTTTTATTGGTATGTTTTTGTCTTTTTAGCTTTAACAAAAACTGCTTAATCATTAATGATATTGATATGTTACTGCTTTTTTCTAGTTGTGTCTGAGGTAGGTTTGACTTATATTGTATAATGTTTGGTTTTGGTCAAGGTCTCCATTGCCAACTGCACAAGACAAAACCAAAACAAAAGTAAATTCCCAAGTTCTGACATCACTCCATCTCATTAATCGACAGCTTTTGAAGTGCGTTTGACATTTTCAGTTTTCAGGAGCTCGCAATAGCCCGGATATTTTTTTGTAGTGCTTTTGGACATGGCATAGTTTGTCTAAAGATTGGATTTTTTAACTTAACCTTCTTGTTGGCAATGGATTCGAAGAAGGATAACTTTGTGAGGTAAGTTTCAGCTCGTAGTGCCTGATCTTCGTTTTGGCCTTTTGTTTCTTTCCATGGAAAGTTGACCGGAAAGCTTTTATGGTGGGAGATGTGCAAATGTTTTTTCTTGGCTTTTTTTTTTTTTTGCGCTTGAATTGCCATCTTTTGAGCTTGTCCTAGTTGTTGGTTGTGGAAATTGTTTTATTTGGAAGAAGATGGAATGAGAGGATCTCTGGGCCAGGGGGCTGGTGATATTTAACCGCTTCATTTTTTTGGTGGAAAAACAATTTCTGGGTTTTCTTAATTTTTGTCTTTTTGTGTCTACAAGACCACATAGTTTAGCAATTGTACTGATGGATGTGTAAAAAGTTGGAACCTTAGTTTAGCAATTGTACTGATGGACGTGTAAAAAGTTCGAACCTTTAGTGATTTGATTTCTATGAAAAGGAGCACTTTTAAGCAAGCGGGTGCCGAACTGAAATCTCGTCTTCGAGTTGCTCGGAAATTGGGAACAGCATCAACGATGAAGGATGATATGCTTCCCTTGAAATGTAACTATGTAATTGTATGCTGAAACTAATGTTGCGGGATCTATTTAAGATTCTTCTTAATTCCCAAAATATAGTTTTTATGGTTTCCTTGATTCCAAAATTTGCAATGATATTGGTCATAAGTCCTGGACTCCTTGATAGGCACGAGACCCCTTTTTTTTTCAATGTTTTGTTTAAAACCGTGTTGGACTGCTGGATTAAGCATGAAGTTACTCTTCATCATGTTTCTCATTCATTTACCTAAAGCAGTACTTCAATGTATATTATTTCTTCTTATCATTAGAAATTCTTATGTGGACAATCCTGAGTGTTTTAACAAGGTCTTTTGTTTGGATTTGTAGGTTTTACTTTGATGGTAAACACCATAAGGCAAGTCTCTGGGGAAAAAGTGACCAAATACATGCTGAGAACTCATCTCCCATGGATAAGGTTTCAACTTCATTGCTGAAAGCAGAAAATGGGATGGATGAGAGTAAACATAGACTATCTGAAACTTGCAAAGTTGGTAAACCAAAGGCTCTTTCAGAGTATAACGGATCGTGGTTTCAGAGAATACTTGATCCAGGAAGTGATATTGTGCTGCGGTGGAACAAGATCTTCCTTGTTACCTGTTTGATGGCGCTTTTTGTTGATCCCCTGTATTTTTACTTGCCTACTATAGGAGGGGATGCTAACACGTCATGCGTAGATACAGACTTCAGATTGCGAATTGTAGTTACCTTTTTCCGTACTATTGCAGATCTCTTTTACTTCTTACATGTGTTTATAAAATTTAGAACAGCTTATATTGCACCGAGCTCCCGTGTGTTTGGAAGGGGTGAACTTGTGATGGACCCAAAGAAGATTGCTCGGAGGTACTTTAAAACTGACTTCTTTATTGATTTCATTGCCACTCTGCCTCTCCCTCAGGTACATTTCTTCAACTCAATGATGCTACAACACAAAATTCACACCCTTTCAATATGAATCTTTGAATTATCTGGCCAATGTAAAGAATTCACAGTTACTTCTTATTACTTACAGATAGTCATCTGGTTGATCATACCCGCAGCAAAAACTTCTGGGTCTGACCACAACAACAATGCCCTTGCTTTGATTGTTCTGATTCAATATATCCCCAGATTGTATCTGATTTTTCCATTGAGCACTCAAATTGTTAAGGCAACTGGAGTGGTGACTAAGACAGCTTGGGCAGGGGCTGCATACAATTTGCTTCTATACATGTTGGCTAGTCATGTACGCTTTTTTGTTAGGCCTTTCCTGTTGTCGACCACCTGCTTGTTCTGGTGCAATAAGTTAAAAAGTTTCCTCTTTTCTCTTAATGCAGGTTTTGGGTGCAGCATGGTATTTGCTATCACTTGATAGGTATGCATCTTGTTGGAAATCAGCATGTAGAAAAGAGAAGGATCGACTCATATGTCTCCCAAAATATCTAGATTGTGATGCTTTTGATCATGATGATCGGAAGATGTGGGCAAACAGTACCAGTGTTTTCAGCAACTGCAACCCCAGCAACAATATCACTTTTGACTATGGCATATTTGAACTTGCAATGACAAAAAATGTCGTCTCCTCCAAGTTTCTTGAGAAGTATTTCTATTGCTTGTGGTGGGGTCTACAGCAGCTAAGGTATTCTTTGACTTCCAATCAATAGAATCATCAATCCTTAAGATTGGCTTCCTCTATTGTTGTATTCTCTTTCTTTTTTTTTAGTCCATGTTGTGATGTTAACAAAAATATTGTAGCTGTAACCTGGTGCCATCAATTACTATTCTTTGATGGTAAGGTCATCTTGGAATTCTACATCATAACAAATAGGAGTTATTATACTCTTTTTATCTTTTTGCTAGTTGTAGAGGTGTTATTATTATTCATGGATTTCCATTGAATTCTTGATGAAAGAACAAAAAAGAATTAAGAGCCTGGAAATGCTGGCCAGCCAAATGAAGAGCCAGAGAAACAGAGCATTAGATGAAATCTACAACGAGTTGAACCCAACATGTAGTTCAACTGGTTGAATTCATGCTTCTCTGAGCATTAGGACACCTACAACTCTTTCAGTGTTGACAGCATATGTGCAATCTTTTTGCTTAAGAAATTTGGAGAAAGATTTTTTGGTGACATCTAATTATGGCTAACAGCTGATATCTTTTGCTACCTTAATTTCAGTTCATATGGGCAGACTTTGGCAACCAGCACATACATCGAGGAGACATTATTTGCAATACTCATTTGCATCTTGGGTCTGGTCCTGTTTGCTCATTTGATTGGAAATATGCAGGTATTTTCCAATTTAGTGAGTTGAGAACCAAAGGGGAATCTATATCCTTGCTTTTGTTTTTTGTTGAAAGAAGAATGATTTTCATATAAAGCTTGAGGCTTTTAAAAGATTACAAATTTTTTTGGTAGACATACCTTCAATCTCTTACTGTGAGACTTGAGGAATGGAGGCTTAAGAGAAGGGACACAGAGGAGTGGATGAGACATCGCCAACTTCCTGAAGAACTCAGAAATCGAGTTAGACGATTTGATCAGTATAAGTGGGTTGCTACTCGTGGAGTTGATGAGGAATCTATACTACTTGGCTTGCCTGCCGATCTTCGCCGTGATATTCAACGCCACCTTTGTTTGGACCTTGTCCGACGTGTATGTATCCACTGTTATATTTAACGTTTTCTTGTTACTTAAGGAAACCCTTGAACATTTTAGATTTATGCAATTAGTAAACACTACCAAATTGAACTTAAGAGGCTTAATTATACAAACATGTTAAGGACTTCTTGATAAACTTGCAGTCTCAAATATTTCTAGGAATATAACCAAACCATGATTGTTATTACAATTAAAGACTTTTTCTCCTGTCTAAGCTGGCTGATGAGCTTTTCACTTCTGTAGTATTTTGAATCAGATATTTCTTGTTAGTCTATAGCCAGGAGTCAGAACTCCTCATTTCTTTGTTTTAGTATTTCCATCAAACTTGATCTAACTCCTTTGCTTCCATGAGATACAGGCTCTTGACCCTCCTCATAACCCTCTGGCTTTCTTATGCAGGTACCCTTCTTTTCACAAATGGATGATCAGCTACTTGATGCAATATGTGAGCGTATAGTATCTTCTCTGAGCACTGCAGGTACTTACATTGTTCGTGAGGGTGACCCGGTAACCGAAATGTTATTTATAATAAGAGGCAGATTAGACAGTTCTACTACAAATGGAGGCCGTACTGGTTTCTTCAACACCATTACATTGAAACCCGGAGACTTTTGTGGGGAGGAGCTATTGGCATGGGCTTTACATCCAAAATCCTCTCTCAACCTGCCTTCTTCAACTAGAACAGTCAAGGCTTTGAATGAAGTTGAAGCTTTCGCATTGAGAGCTGAAGATCTCAAATTTGTCGCGAACCAATTCAGGCGCCTCCACAGTAAAAAACTGCAGCATACTTTCCGCTATCACTCCCACCATTGGAGGACATGGGCAGCTTGCTTCATACAGGCTGCTTGGAGGCGGCATAAGAAAAGGACAATAGAGCATAGTCTCACGAAGTCAGAATCTTTTCCTTACGCGGACAGTGAGGCTGATGAAAGAAGGGGACAAGAAACTTCAGATGGTTCCAGTCATTCTCACACAAAAATGAATCTTGGGGTGACAATACTAGCGTCAAGGTTTGCTGCAAACACAAAGAGAGGAGCTCAAAAAATCAAAGATATGGAGATGCCAAAGTTACAAAAGCCTGAGGATCCCGACTTTTCTGTTGATGATGACTAACTTATTTTTAATCAGGATAGGGTATGTGCTACTACAAAAACTTCTATCTACATTGGATCAATTCCGTGTTCTTATTAGAAAACCTTCTCAGCGATCTAGAAATTCTAACAATTGATCTCATTTAACTATAGGCAAAGAACCTAACGGGGAAAAGAGATGGTTTGGTTATATATTATGTGCAATAGTATTTTCCAAAGCTGTAGCTTGTGTACTAACCAGCATCAGAATTCAGTTCAGTAGACCATTCGAACTATGATCGATGGATCGTTTATCTGTCAATTTATCTCATTCAATTTAGGATTTCAAATTAAGAGGAGGACGACCCGATGCATCAGAAATGAGGGATGTTTTTCTTCGATAACAGTGCCTCTGTTCCAGCATTTATATTACATATCAAACACGACCTAAGGGACTGGTAACACTATAATGAGGAGGTGCCAAATACAGCAAGAATAAAGGTTGCCAGCTTCCTACTTCCTAATGTAACGAGTCCTGAATTGATACAAATGGATTTTGGAGTCATCTTCAATACAGCAGTATGTACAAGCCACAGCCTAAATAAGACCTCCTAGGGATAAGAGACATAGGGCTAAAGAGAGGGCCAAAAAAGGATCTTTCGTGTATAATCCTACATAATCTCGAATATTATCAGTTCCGGTATGTAGACCAAATAATACACCAGACAAGGTAAAATTACACAATAAGCATTGAAAGCTGGTTATAGCCATGCACTCAAAATATTGAAGCCTATCTCCATCGAATAACCACGGGTTCAGGGGTTCAGGGTCAGTACTTGTCTAGGTCATAGAACTCTATATTCTTGTACTTTTGGGAGATTATTTCTGCTTGAACTTTTCTTGCAGTGTCTGTTGCACAACCAACAAGAATAAGGACAGAAGTGCCTGCGAATCCTCGAAATGCAGTCAAGTGTGTGGTTTGTTCAATAACAGCAGGACCAGCTGCCAGGATAGCCAAAAATCCTGAACCTAGAACAGATATCCGACTAAGAACCTAAAATATAACCAAGGAAATGTGAGTTAAGTATAGCAATGATGTCAAACATGTGATGATTTTTTATGCTGGAACTTGATACTATGAATAATTCTACATGGAACTTGAAGATTAAGACTAACAATACCAATGATTGGGCAGAAAAAGGAAGATACCACTTTACCGTTTTAAGAAATGCGGCTGTACTTTTACCCGGTCGGACTAATGGAATTGATGCACCTTGCCGCTTCAACTGTTCACTCACATCATCGGGATCCAATTGTAGAAAGGTGTAGTAATAATTGAAGAAGGCGATTAATAAGATATTGGTAGGAAGATAAAACGAACCTGCATATGTCCTACCTCATTATGGAACTCTTCAAATAGCAAAAGTATGCAGCCAAATGCAAACTGTTGACAGAATAAACTGACATAGAATTCTTTATTACCACTCTCTTTTCTCTCAATTCCATCTTGACTCATTTTCCAAAATTTCAGTCAATTCTGTAGATTATGCCATGGGAATTCTACCAATGGAACTGGACTGAAGGATGAATCAAGCAATTATTCATTCCCTTACCAAATATGACCCATGAATATATCCCCTAATAATGGAGACAACGAATCTAGAGGACAGAAAGAGACTAGCCTGCTAACCTTATAATGGATAGTATTGGGTACCGAGCATAGCTGATGCTCAACAGTTAACAAATTTATGCAGTAAGACAATGCCTAAAATTAGCTCCAAAGAAAATTAATTTCTAAATGATAAAACGTTTTAGAATTTATTTTATTTATCAATGGATGCAACCGGCAGAGAATTCTCACCTCCTGGGTTAAGAGTCAATGCAGCCTTCTTCAAAGCAGATATTCCAGTGAACCGAGCAAGAGTGCCAGGAAGAGCCAATGTTGATGTAGAAAATATTATTGGCATCACTCCTGAACTATTTACCTGTCCAATTTAATATTGTACGAAAAATAAAATGACAGTAATTAAATGTCTGGTAAGCTACAAGCAAATATAATTTCATATACCATGCAATGACAACAAAAACTCCAAACAAGATCTTTATTTTATAACACCCTTACGACAACTTGTATTCAAGGAAATGGCATAACAGAGCACTCAAAAGATGTATTGGTGACAAATAATGTTTAAACACATTAAAGATTTTGAACTCTTAGGATTTGAAGAGAAACAATAGCAAGATTCTGGGAATGCAAACCTTGAAGGGCAGGTAAGCAGATTTTTCAAGCCCACCACTTCTGCTAGCATATCTGGAGGCATAATTTAGTGGAATCTTTCTCTCTGCTTCCTGAAATACAATAAGTTACAACATTTCTTTTCGTTCAAATGTGCAGGTTCTGGGGCTAAACAAGAAACAATTACCTGAACATACACAATGCCAAGGACTAACAAGAAGAATGAGATAAGGATGGTAACAAGTCCAACATAGTTACCATCCTGGTATGCCTGTGCCACTGTCCGACCGAGAGATGCGGGTAAGTAAGAGATAATGCTTGTGAATATCAAAAGTGATGTTCCATTCCCGAGTTTTAGATCAGAAATTCGTTCCCCGATGTATGTTGTAAATACAGATCCAAGTGTCAACAAAGTTACAGATGACAGAACCCACTCTGTGCTGAAGTCATTGACATATGGACGAAGATAAAGAACCTGGCCAATTGCCTGCCATAAGAAGTAAAATAGTCAAAGATGCAGCCAAAAGAGAGCTCAATGTTCCAACGTTACAAATGCACTATTAGTGAAAGATTTGCCTGAATGGGATGGCTAAGCTCACTGCTCACTTTCTCAGAATCTCTTAACATGTAACATGAACAACGTTACTATCTAACAACCCAAATGGAAGCCAATCAAGTTGAGGTGTCTTTGTTCAAGAAAGTTAACTTGATATTAAACTGAAATAGATTGAGTAGCTCACAACATGTACAAAACCAGTGAGTAGCTCACCTGCACTATTGCAAACCCAACTGATGCATAGCGAGTATACTGAAGAATCTTTTTCCTTCCTGCCTCACCCTCTCTTTTCTGAAGATCTTGCAATTTAGGATAAATTTGGGCAAGAAGTTGAAAAACAATCTGAGCATTGATAAAGGGAACAATACCAAGAGAGCATATCCCAAGTCTACCAATGCCTCCTCCAGAAAATGAATCCAAAGTGCTTAATAAGCTATTCTGATCCAAGTTTCCAGCAAAAGCCTCACGATTTACCCCACCGAGGGGTATGTATATTCCAAGACGGGATAAAGCCAAGAACCCCAGAAGCTTGAGAAACTTTCCTGGAAGTGGACCTTTAAAGAAATCCCCAAAATCAATGGAACTGTCCTCAATTGCAGCTGCAAGTGTTAAAACATTCTGTTTAATGCTAAGAGCTGAAATTCAAATTTCCAATTGCAATATGTTAGAGCTAGACAATCAAACCAGAATTGCACCTGCAACTCCCCGTGCTGAAGATTTATCCCTTTTTGTACTTGAGTTGCTGTCAAGTATTGGTGACAAGAAAGCTAGAACACCATCCCAAGCAGTATTTAGACAAGAATGTGCATCTGAACTAATACCCAGTGGATCAAAAACTGAGCCCTCAAAACTGAGAAGAACAAAAGTCAGCCAGAGATAATATTGATGCCATTGCAAAGTAAGAAGGCATCTGCAAACTTTATGTAGGAAGAAACAGCATTGATTGCATCATCTGATCATAAAAATATACTACTAAGGCTTCAACATCCTAAAAACTTATTCATGGCCCTTACAAAGCAAAACAAAGTAGAAGAACCAATTTTACATCAGGTAAGCTGATGAAAATTCAATTTCTGAATTTGTCTCTTAGCCGGAACAAAGCTATATGATAGCATCCAATTTTTCCGACAAAGTTCATGAGTTGGAGATAAGCGGACTTAGGGTTATGAAAATCCATGCGCAGCAACTGGTCATATTGTACGTGCCAATTGGGACTCAACGGAGCCATTTACCAAATAACATCACATGTATTTATTGGGGCTGCAGTGTATAGCAAACCTATGGAACTTGAGGAATGATGGAATACAGTAAAATATGCAACATTTGATTTGAATGAGTCTTGAGAGGATATATCACAATAAGTTCAGTTACGCCTACTTACTTAAAAATAAGAATTACAGGACATATCTGGTGTGAAGCTAAATAAAAGTTGGACCTGGCATGAGGGAGCCTAGAGGAGATTATCAAATAACTCTACATCACGGTGATGAGTTTATATTTGATATTTATTGTCTTGTACAACAACAATCAGCAATTTCAAAGTGCAAAAAGAAAAATCTTTTATTGAGGGAAGTAAGCCTGATAATTTTGAGAGCATGTTCTCCATCAATATGAATCAAAAGCTCAAAGGGATTAAGCAATGATAATTTATAAAACTGTCCCTAAAAATAGCACTTCTGATCCCATTAACAAAATTCTAAAAACATTTTGCTTACAAACTCCATTTTTGCAAATTACTATGGTCCTAAATTCATCTATTTGAATAAATAATCCAGACATTAATCGTGCAAGAATTCCTATGGTAAATACTGATAGCAAGCAACAATTTTCCAAGAGAAAGAAAGAAAAACAAGCACTTTACAAACGGTTAACCTTATAGCAAAACGAAAGCCTATATAATGCAACAACTCTAGGGAAAGAACCAACAGAGACGGCTCAGAGAGGTCCACAATTCACATAGTAATCACTACTAGAGAAAGAAGAGACTAGAAATTGAAAAATCTGAAAAGGGTTATTGCATAATTACCCATTGGAGTTAGGAGCAGTGTTCCATGGCTTAGTAGTGGCAGTAGTTTTAAATTGGGGAGACGAAGCAGCTCTGCAGGGTAAGGTTTTAAGCCGATAAGAGGGTCTGGTAAAAATGTGATTGGAAGTTGGTGATGGAGAAGAGTGATTGAAGGAAGACACGGAGGAGCAGAAGCAAGTAGCTGCAGCTTCTTTCACAGTTATCAACATTATCTCTTCCAAGTCAGTGAACTACCGCTCCAAATACAGGAACACAGTTCTCGTACACATGAGACTTGGTCAAAACTCATAAGTACTTTCAGATTCGGCGTTTTTTTAATTTTATTTTATTCTCTTGTGATATAAAGGGATAGTTCTTTATTCTCTTAAATTTTGATTAACAAATAACAAAAAAAAATATAATTAATTAAACATTTCTTATACTAGGATTTAACTAATTTTTAAATTTAAATCAATAATTTATTATAATTAACTTAAAGTATTAATTTAAATTAAGTTATCATATTAATAATATTTATTATCATTTTTAACTTAAATTTTGAAGAAGCAATATTTTTTGAAAATTAAAATACTCTTTAAAAAATTTTAGGAATTTTTAAAAATTAAGTATTTTTTAAAATACACGTGAAGTATTTTTTAAACTCTTTATATTATTTAATATTAGAAAATATGGACTATAAGATATTTGGTCTTTTCTTAGGGCTTTTTAGTTCCAAGATGGACTTAAAACTTAAGTGGGTTAGATAGCTCAAGTACTTTTGGGTTAGACCTTTGAAGCAAGCTGTAGGCCCAATGAACACCTCATGGATTTGGTCTCTCTTAGGGACGAAACTTGTAAAAATGAAACCAAAACCCCACATATCAGGAAATCTGTCTCTAGGTCTTGGGTGGGTGGTGACGTGTGATATTATATTATATTACAGCCAAATTGGGTCATTTTCTTCTTATTCTTAGATCGGGGCAACTTGTACTCCAAAGTAAACGAAAAGCTTCCATCATATTTTGGTCTGCTGGTAAAGGCTGGCATTAGATCCCTATCAAAACATAGAGAAGACAAAACATATACAGCTCAATGTCATCAAATGGATCCTACATGTACCATACTTTATAGGTTCACAAGATCTTAGCTCTCAACTTACAAGGAAACATTTATATATATATATATATATTAGAAATATAAAAAGACATTCATTTTTTTTAATTTCTTAACCTATAAAAAAAGTTCATATCCTTAACCTAAAGGACGCATCCCTTTCTCAAATCTCTCAAATGCCACTTTTAGACTCACGAGTCACGAAGGGTACAAATGGCTAAAGGAAGTTGTTCACTACATTACCATCTTTTGTTTTGGGTTTTAGCTTTTTGCTTCTTTGTCTCCTACCCTAAAAGCACTGTCCAACTTTTTTATCCATCTCTCTACTTTTCATGATGAGGAATGGTTGAGATCTCTACTTCAGTGTTGGTATTTTATAATGCATGAGGCGTTATCCTCACACCTTTTCAAGAGAATAAGATATCCATGGCTCTAAAAAGTAGGCATCAAATTGAGGGAGTTTTATAATACTACCCTAAAGAGTAGGCATGCATCCCATAAATAACAAATAGAATTGAAAATTAAAACATATATATTTTATAATTCATATATAAAATATATTTTTTAACAGATAATCTATATATAAAGTGGTCAAAAGTTCTCGAAGACTTATCAAGTCAATCAAGTAGTGAAAGTAACCCTAAATGACTTGATTTGATTAAAATAAAAAACAAGATTTTGTGATTTATATAATAAGAGCGACCAGACAAGCATGGTGCTATGGAGCTAAAAGCATGCATATCTACTAAAAAGATGAGAAAGAAGGCATCTTCTGGTTTGTCATCTACTTGCTTCATGTCACTCAACCATGACAGCACCTTACATTCTGCTTATATTGTTGTTTAATGATTAAATAATTAATTAAGAATCCATCACTTTATGTTCTTGTCGTCATCTATTGCAAGCAAATGTAACAAATAAGCAAGAAGACATCACTTAACCTTTTTCTGTTGGACGTTATGAGCAATGCTGGCTCAAACCATTACCAAACCCTTATCGTAAATAATAAAGGAATATAAAGAAAACGTAAGAGTTCAGATGTCAGCTTCTACTTTTTAAAAGCAGTGGAAGACTTTGATGGTTTTCTTCAAAGACAATCTTTTTCTTTTTGAAGGGTTTAGGTTTAGGTACACCCAAGTCGGGACCTACACCATATTTTGTTGCGAGAGACACAGTTGTAGAGGTTGGATCCAAGCAGGCAGCAGTTTTTTTCCATTAATATAATAATTATTTTTTTTTTAATCAACCTTATTTAAAATTTTAAATTTTATTTAATCTTTTATGTTAGTTAGTTTCATAACAGTCCATTACCAATCCCCCGAAACCTTTGGGGAAGCTTGCCGAACGTTCGGGATGCTCATAGATAAGGGGTTGGGTGGTCCAGTCAATGTGTCCGCACCTTCTGAGCCGATCCCTCACTCGGGTTCCAGCCGAAAAGCCGACAGTCGTGCACAATGAACAGTACCCTGTGAGCCACCGTGTATTTCCCACAATGAACAGTACCCATTTGCCGAATGAACAGATATTTGTCTTTATCAATCCAAGTCCGTGACTAACCCTACTCTGTGGAATAGAACTCAAGGGGTTTCCATCGGTACCTGATCTTGATTCCACAATAAATTCCATGCAATTTGATTTCTAATTGGGAAAATAGGGTCAGCAAAACCTGGTTTGACTACCATTTTGTATTATTAAATGTAACAATAAATGTCACCATATAGCAAGTGACACATTTCACTTTCTTAATCAAGCTACAACTATAAGCCAATCTTTTACTACTTATAATTTTTAATAATTAGTAATTGAAATAGAAAATTTGGCAACTGGGTTTCAATCTATATATTTTAACGTAAATTTTATGAGTATAAAAACAACTTCATGAAATTTCCCTGCATCAGCATGAATAAAAGCTAGAGGGAGTGTTCATGCATGGAGATAGGAGCAGAAAAAGAAGAGACCTTGTACCTTAATGGATGAAAATATCGGAGCAGAAGAGTCAAAGATCTCTTGCGCGCCTAGTGCTCATCAAGACCGACCAATAGTACAAGAAATTTAATGAAATCGTCGAGAAATGCATGTGTTGAGCAAGCTTAATAAATTCTTCTGCAAGTATACCGTCCACATTTGGCAACTACGTACATATGGGCGTTTCATGTGTATCACGTGGATTAGGTCGTTTTATCTACGTAACGAATAAACATTTCAGTGGTCGTCTAATGGTTTGATGTTGCTAGCTCATGCCAATCTGGTCTTGGTCCACTACGAGATGATATACAGTTACAGAAAGTATACACTCGACGAGAAAGAAAAGGTAGGTTTCTTTTGTTTGTATGTAAAAAAGGTTGTTAAGATAAGTGTAAAGAAGCTGAGCTCCTTCGACCTTTACACCTTTATACTCGTTTTGTCTTCATTCTTGTGTCATTTCCAACCTTTCATCGTTGGAACCATAACCCAACCACTCCACTCTTTTGATCTATAGTTGTATCTTGAAAGAGTTCTCAATCTTTCGCATGCCAAATGTTATCTGGAAGTGACGTTATTTCTTGTTGCTATCCCAAGTTCTATCTATCTTCTGTTATTTCTTTTTGTCTGTTGATTTTATTCAAGTAGGGGACTCACTAATTTCCCACTTCAACTTCAGAGAAAGCTGAGGAAACTCAAAGCAGGACAGCTCTTTTTTCTTTTTCTGTAAAGAATTTATATGCCGCAAATAATAGTGTCTCCAAAAATCCAATTATAGACTTTCTCACCGCACGAGACAAGCGTATGTACTTCGGTTATGTATACCTAGTTGCTCTGATTCTAGCTAAACAAGAGAAAATTAAAAAAATATATATATATATATATATATAAGAAGAAGAACACACCCTTTTGCATGTTAAATCCTCGTCTTCTTGTGTTGATAAATCCTTATACAATGATGATACTTTAGTATTTCTTATCAAAACAAGAGATGTTCAATGCTATTGTCAATCTTCTTTCTTTTCAGAAAATCCTAGAGCAACTTGGTGACTGATATCTATTTTTCATATGCAAACTTTTGACTTTTCAGCAAGAAAGATAGTTACGGAAGAGCAGACCCAATAAATGAGAACACATGCATGGTTTTGAGCGAATGAAAGAAAGAAAACCCTCATTTATTTTTGATGTAGCCATGGATGGAACATCTGTCTTCTCATGGTTTTTGGCCTCTGCCCTTGATGGTGATCTACACAGCCCTTCTCTTTGAAATTTGTCCTTATAACAAGATTTCTGATGTTTGGCATTTATTGAATGTGTCCTTGCCATTAAGTAGAAAATGCCCTTTCAGTGCTATTATGGCAATAGACTATGAATGGATCAACCTTCTTGCCATTAAGTAGAAAATGCCCTTTCAGTGCTATTATGGCAATAGACTATGAATGGATCAACCTTCAACTATCAAATTGTAAATCAAGGACTCCACTTGTTGAAGTTATTATCCGACTAAAATCGCCCAAATTTGCCAATTGTCAATTACTCACATTTATTGCATTAACTATAGAGAGCTGAATCGTAACAAAATGTTGTATGATTAAACGAAGAGAACACATGCAAGGCTTGGATTAAGATGTAATCTTAATTATGGTTTCTGTCGTCTTCTTTACTTTCCTGATTGTCGACTTCGAGAAAGGAAACATTGTTTTCATTTGGGGGGTGAAGTGTACAATACATAACTATAAATTAATTATTTTTAATGGAAACATTGAACTTGATATTATATCATTCTCATTATTGGCACTCTTGCCGTTTCAAACTCCCTATGGACCATTAAGTGACAAGCACTACTCTATACTTGTGTAACACACCTCATATAAGTCAAAATTATTTTTTAAAAAAATTAAATTACACCAATCAATTTCACGTATTCTGAATTTTATAAAGAAGGGGGGGAAAACAGGAAAATTCTTCCTCCAACAACATTAAACATCTCTAACTCATTGTTTCTGTTAATTTAACTAGAAGTTCGAGCTTCCAACTTCTCTCTTGTCTCATTCGTGGCTTCTTCTTCTTGAGACACGAGCCACGTGGTGGTTAGTGATTCTGTTACATTTTACTTCTCCTGCTTTTGTGTGCTTGGTTGGTCCTTGTCAACACAAACGATTTCTTCCATTTTCACGATTAATTGGAACGTGTATTGCATTAGAGATTAGACTACACGAGCAAGGCTCTGATATCTTCTTCTTCACAAGGTGGTAAAAATGCTTTTCGTCGAAGAACATAACCAAAAGTCAGTTCATGAATCAGACTGCATGTGTTTCGATACATTATACGTAAACCAAATTGATATTTGCCATGTCGATGTCGTAAACAAAACCAACTATACTTCTCATCACGTAGCCAAAAAAGATATTTATGAGAATATGAAGTCTCAGTTTTATTGATCACTGTTCCCATGTAATAATTAAATTAATATTTCAATATCAGCAGTACCATGAACTCTGTAACAAGCACATATTAGGAAAAAATTAAACAATGAAGAAGAAGAAGCTGCGATAATGCCTGTTTTTATAAGAAAGGTTCATTAATCTATCAACATCTCCTCTCTTAACTATTCTGTTCTTTTTCATTCTATGTTTTTTCTTTCTTTTTTTTCACTTATCTTTTTGCCTTACTTTCATTTTACCCTCTCAACCGTCTTCCTCTTCTTTCCTGTCCAAGAGCAGTTGAAGATATTTACATCTCCATCCACAGGAAATGAAGAATTACCAAGTAAAAACCTCTAAAAGTGCTTCCTGATGGATTCCTGTCTGCACCACCTAAAACCCATCAACCACTACTCTGATACTACTTGACAGAAAACTTCGAAGATTCCTATCGGAATCCCTGTCGAGTTCAAGTCGAACAACCATGGATTCCTGGAGGGATGTCGGTAACCGTAATTTTAGCTGTTGAAAGTTTGGAACCAATTCCTTGTCTATCCATTCTTGCAAATCCGTTCTGCCTGACCATAAGCCACCTATGATTTTCTCGAGTGCATCTTCGTGTATTTCAATTGGAATCCTGTCACTGAAGATGGTGGAGAACCTTTTAGTGATAGATTTGGAAATGTCGCTTTTAAAGAGTCCAAAATCCACTGGTTTGAAGACAATTTCATCATCTACGGAATTCAGCAGCTCACGAGATGCTGTTGAAGGTGCAGGAGTTAGGAGTCTCTTATGAATGAGATGCTCATCTTCATGATCAAATGTGAGATCGCTCGAATTTCTAGAGCCATCAGCTTTATCTTCTTCAGCATCAGCAGCTTCATTCAGATCGAATGATAGCGCTGACCCTGCATCCTTTCTCGGCTTTGAGGACCTCTCTTCATCATGCTGCCAATTGGCTCGGCGTTTTGCTGATTTCTCACAAAGAGATAGACTTAGTTTCCAGCCTCCACTTACCAAACTAGCGAGTTTCTTTTCATCAAGTGATACACCGTTTGATAAGAATTTGAGATTGTCTGGCAACCAACTTGCAGTTAAAATAAAAATAACATTCCCAAGACTGATTTCACGGCCATGGGAATCAGCAAGCCGACCTCTTTCCATTGCTCGCTTTATGTTTCCTCGAAGAACTACATCCGCTTCATCAATGTCTTCCAACACGATTACAGATAAGGGATTCCTCCTGACGGCCTCTGCTATACGATCCAGTGCTGTTTTACCACGGAAGTTTACATCAGATTCTCCATCCTCCCGCCTTGCTCCAAGAGAAACTATTATTGGATTGGCTCCACACACTAGCTCTGAAAGAGCAGATGCTAACTTCTTTTTGCCAAACCTGTCCGGACCTGTGAACAATAGCCAGATGTCACCCCTTGATCCAGCACCGCGCTGTTTCCCATTCCCCAATTTGCATTGAGTCACAGTTGTAGCCAATGCAGATGCTGCATCCTGCTGCCACCATACCTTCTCAATAAGACCCTTGAATAGCTTCTTGAAAGAGTCAGCATCAACTGAGCCTAACGGTTTGTCACTCTGTAATCCATACAATTTATTCTGCGGTTCAGAATTAACACAGCCCAACAAGTCTTTAGTGAGCTTCTCGGGGATTTTCTCTGGACTGTTCTCGGTCACCTTTGGCCTTCCAAGCGCAAGATCTGTCCTCACAGGGCTTCCAGGTGGTGTACCAGTCTGTCCAGCTGGTTGGCTGGACAAAAGATTCGGGTTCAATAGTAAAGGTCCGCCAAGATTTTTATTCAAACTCAATTTAGGCTGGCAAGGTTGACGAGCAAGCAAGGTTGGATTGTATAAGCCCGTCATTGAGAAAGCTGGTTGAGCAGTTCTCTCAGAGCCAAGACTTGACTGATGATGACCAGGATGAATCCGCAAGCATGTATCTTGCCATTTCTTTTGTAGTTCTAAGCTGTTGTGCTTCAAGAACATTTCTTGATCGTTAATCTGCATAAATGCACAATGATATCATAAATCAGCTCTTGAATAAAAACAAAAAACACTTTCTCCAGCAAATGAGATCATCGATCATGGAGATATAGTTTTAGTTCAATTTCTTACCGCAGTCTGATCTTGAATCTTAAGATCACCATCTTGAGATTTGGCATTTTTCAACCACAGTGGTAAACCTGCCCCTGTTTTTGACTCAGAAGAAGGTTTCTCCAGCTCTTTAGGTACGGCTTTTGCTAACTCTTGCTCATAATTCTGCATGCATTGAGGGCAACAGCGAAATCTTAAAGCAGGATCCAAGTTCTCAGAGAGATGTCTCGTTGCAGCAGTCGTCACAGTTTGGAATCCCTTCAAGGGGGATAAGGACTCAACGGAACTGCTAAGAATTCCATTTGTCCCAAGCCTGGGAATCAAAGAAAGCAAGAGCAGAGGAATCATATCAAATTCCAAAATTAAGGATAATTAAAGCAAATTTCTAAAGTAAAAGTAATATCTATCATCATATGATCAGCGAATCAGATAAAAATTAAGTAAGACTGATAGCTTTTCATTCAACAAACAAGACAGATTCCAGCAATAACTGTGCATGTAAGACAAGAAATTTCCCAAAACTTCAAATTCCGCAAGTTTCTAAGCTGATGAGCAGAACATCATGTATTTAAGAAAGAAATGCATAAGCCAACAAGAGATTGCGCACCTTGGAAACATCCCTGGAAGAGGTGCTCTAGCAGCAATTGGAACAGCCTGCAAATCCCAATCCTTTTCCATAGAAGTATGATAAACTTGGCACCTCAAATACGTCTCACAAGTAGCAGTCCCGATCAACCAAACCCTTCCACCGCTGCTACCCTCTCCAAACCTCGTCAAAAGCTTCCCCATCTCTGCCACCGTCGCTCGCCCTGCATCAGACATAAGCTGCTGTCTCTGCTGTTGAATCCCACCAGCAACAACAGCTGGAAAATTCACAGGCTGGTCAACCAGCCACTTCAAATCACCCAAATCAAGAATCACCCCTCCGCAATCCGTATTCCCCATCCGAGCCTCAATCAAACCGGCCAATTCAACAATCTTGATGGGTATTTGAGGCTTATCTACGAACTCTTTCTCCAAATGGATCACTTGAACGTTCTTTAGCACTCCCTCAACTACCTCTTTACTCTCTATGCTCTTCAAGACCTCCTTAACAACCATCTCCGGTTCAGATTCCCCAACCAAAACAGGATTTCTCTTCTTAGTCCTCAACAGAATATCAAACACCCGCTTAACCTCAACATTCCTCTGCAGCTCACCAGATTGTGCTGCAGTCCCTTGTTGCAATCTTGGGTTCACATACATATTCCGGTTCATTATTGGAGCAGGCACCGAAACAGCTCCAGGTGTCCGAAATCCCAATCCAATTGTGCCTTGATTAGAAGCAGAAGGACCAGAATTCGACGAAGAATTCAAAGACTGCTCAATTGTGGTCTTAACAGCAGGGCTCGAGAAACTAGCTTCCCTCATAACTCTACTCACACTCGGGTCATCAAGAATCGATATAATAAGCTGCTCAAGCTCCACTTTCACCGCTAACAAAGGCTGTTGTTGCTGTTCAGGACATCCTCTTCGTTGATGAGCCTGAGCTCGCTTCAAAGCCGCCATTAACGCATTAGAGATTGGTGGGTCGTGACCCGGACTAAGGTTCTGTGCAGTGGGGAGACGTTCAAGAGCAACACTGAAACAGAGCTCGAGAGCTCTGCACTGTAAAGGGTGTGAGGAATTGGGGTGAGATTTGATGCAAGCTTGTCGGAGAAACCCAGACGGCGAGGCCAAAAGCGTCGCCGCCACATGGAGTGGCGTGGTTTGACCGTGATTCCGGCGACTAGCTTCGGCGATTGAGTGATTCAGCACGCTTGCGGCTTCTGGGGTTAAGGTCTGCTGGATCGTGCTGAGTCCGGCTCTCATTTCCAACAAAACAAAGTTGCGACCTTTAGTCGATTCCTTTAATGAATGAATCCAAAAACTCTGGTTCTAAGACACCAAAAGGTTTGAGCAAATTGGGTTGGTTTCGGTTTCGTCGTTAAAGTGGATAAGTTGGCAGTATACCAAGGGATGGGGTTCAGAAGCGAGAAACTCAGCGCAGAGTCCGCGAATGCTAACTAGAATTAGAAAATCAACCAGGCAAAACCAAAGAAAGGCCTTTTCTTTCCACTGGATATGAAAACAAACATCAAGAGAAGTAATAGAACTTAGCTTTTTTAAGTCTCTCAAATCCTTCTTCTTTCTATTGGGATCTATCCATCTATCTATCAAAGAGGTCTCTCTCTCTCTCTCTCTCTCTCTATTTTCTTCCTCTGTTTTTTGTTCTTTCTTTTATCTCCAAACTCTCTTTCAACATTCTGTGTATGTGTCACACAAAAAGGCTAAATACTATAGAAGAATTCAACGCGAAAAGGAAAGATCAGATCCCCCCTCCTTCACAAGAACCATCCCATTCTCTCTCTCCTCCTTTTCTCTCTCTACTTTCTTTCCCTATCTGATTCAGTAATCAAATATCCCAAGACAATATTCCCAGCAATGAAAATGGTTAAAATAGTCCAAACTATTAAAGCTTATTTTGAGAAGAGAAAAAAAACACACCGCCTCCTACAAAAAGAAGAAAAGGAAAAAGAATACAGGGTCGGCCTATTACAGAGAATAAACAACAAAACCCCAAGGTGGTCAAGTAAGTAAAAATCAGTTCTTGGGGCCACAGAACACAAAAGGCAAGCATTAGAATATTAAAAATGGATTACGAAAGCTGAGTGAGTGAGAGCGAGATAAAGGACTTGTGGAGAAAAAGGTTCGTAAAGAGTGTAGAATGAGCATGCAGGGATTTCTGGAAATTGCTTTGTGTGCAGAGGCAATCTGCTCTGCTTTTTGTGTGCCATACAGATACTTTTTCGTTATCTGATGTACTGTAATATTCCTTTCTCTCCATTTTATGCAATTAAGGAGTTTTTTCTTCCTCCGCTTCACTTTAAAAGCCTATTCATTAGGTGATGATCAAAATCAAATGGAGTGAAAGTAGTTTCCTTTTCATAAGATAGAGAGATTCATTAGTAGTCGTAGTGATTATCGTAAGGTAATTATTACTTTCAGCTTTTTCATCTCACTCTCTTGCCCTTTCACACTACATGTTGGCAACCTTTTAAGTCTTTCTCCCTCTTGTTAAGAAGCTGAAACATTGGAACAACCTTCGAGTCCACGCTACCTAGTAGTGCGTTGTCCCACGCTCCATAGAGTTTATAAATTAAATTAACATATAATAATTTTCGTATTCCTAAATCTTAATCTAAAATTAATTTTTAATTATTTAACATATTTTCTAACTAATAATTTTTGTGTGTGATCTTCATATGTATACAAATTTATTGTTTATTTTTAATTTTTATAATATTAAATTAAAATATATAATTTATAACCTTTTCTTATTTATTTAATATGTATTTAAAAACATTTTTATCATTAGAAAAGATCATAATTATTAAGAGTGATTATTACCCACTTTAATATGAAAGGAATATTTTAATTCTCTTCTCTCTCCAACTTTTACTTAATTCCTATCTCTATGATGCTATATTTTTTTTCATTTACTTCTATAATTTTCATGTTGAAAGGTAACATTACTTGTTTTTATTATTACGTTCTTACCATATTTTTATAAGAATCTATCTATTTAATAAATAAGACATATAAAAATTGGATGAATGAATGTTCATAAAACAAGATATAAACAAAATAGCAGGAACATGAATTTGTGATTTGAACCGCTCGTCGTAACATTTCATTATTAGTCATTTTGTAATAAAATTAACAATATTTGATTGTGGATAATGACCTAAGAGTGATGTAGTATATTTTAATAAAATATATGCAATAATTTATACATCGTATACTTTAATACATGTAATAAATCTTTTCATAAACTAATATTTCATGAATTAATAATTAAACTAGATCTTGATAAAATAATATCTATATTAGTTAATAAATTTTTATACTAATACCGGTTTTTTTTCAAATTTGTTTGCATTTATAGTGATTTTAAATTAAACTTTTAAAGATATTATTGACTATCTAATTTGATTTCATCATTGACTTTGCTTTTATTTGCATAATAACTCTAAATTCCATCCAATAGAATTGAAATTATAGTCAAATTTTAACGTCAAAACTTCAATGTTTCTCATTTTTCTTTGTCCAAAATGGTAGCCTAAAATATCAAGACAACAAAATATTAAGAAACTTTGTCTACAATGATTAGATTCTCAGTAAAAGTAAACATTTTCGTGCCCTTCGACTTCAAGTAAAAGCAGAATATGAATGCGTAGACTATCATCATCGGCCGCTCTCTTTCTCTTTCTCCTAATGAAGTGCTATTATTCCTAACATCAACAAACAGGAACAGAGAAAAAAGGAGTAAAGAATCATTGTCACAATTTCTCGATCCATATCGAATCATTGGGGTAACATTTGTAAGACTCGACTTGGTTTTCAAACGAAAGCTCGTTTGAACGAAGCCAAATCCTGTTGAGAAACTTCCACTACTTTGACCTGTTTATTTTTTCCCAGTTTTCAGATTATGCATTTCAGTAAGCATCAAAAGGGTTTGCCTGAATTGGTTGAACAAGTCTAGAAAAAGAGTTGGTGGTGAACAAGGAAATTGGAATTTATGCCTATATGCTTAACTTGTTCGAAGAATTTCCCATACAGACCTGATTTTTTCCAGATGGTAATCAGCGAATCAAGCTTGTTAAATGACTTGCAAAAAGTTGTGACGTCTGATGATTAGTTAAATGGGTTGATTTAATTTAATCCCCTTTGATTAAGCCTGCACTTATTGGTATTTACCATGTCAAAGTTGCAAGTCCTTTTCACGATAGGCGACATAAAGCTCATTTAATAGCATGGACAGAAGGTCACCACTGCATTTGGAAGCAATAGAGAGACGTTCTTAGCGTTTAGTGGGAATTTCGATTAGGTGGTAATCTTCTATTTAAAGCTTAATTAGATTTTGATGACCATTTTGTCTTTAAGTGAAGGAAGCATATTTAATTAATGCTCTGTAGGTCAGCTTCAACACCAACCAATTCCTAGCCGACAATTCAATTAATATTAACTTACTCGGTCACAAGAAGTAGACTTGCCCTATACCGAATTCAATCGAAAGGTATAAAATTCTTCTCTTCTTGGCCATTAGTTTTCCATTCACCAATTCGTAGAACCATAGAAAAGCAATAATTGCGACCGTCCTTACAATATCTATCATTGAATTCGGTTGTTATGAGATTAATTAGATCGGTACACATTAGGCCGTCCTAGTTTTTGATTAAGTCAGGGAAAACGTGACTCGTGAAAATTGGAATTTTCATTTTTATTTGTCCTCAATGATGTTTTGTTCTTTTTATTTTATATAAAATTAAAAGAAAACTAATTCAATTATATCTAAATAAAGTTATTATCAATTACAATGATATATAAAATTTAAAAAAAAAATCGTAATTTATATTTTTCAAAGTGGGATAAAAACAAGATATTTATATTTAAATGAACCTTCCTTATTTTAAAGACTAATCCACATTTGACCAATGATTCCTAAAGTAGGAAATTGTCAACTTAATTATATAAGCTGCAGTCCGCAATTATAATAATGCCTATATCAAAATTAAAATTCTTAAATATTATTTGATCCTTAACATACTTTAATCTCCCGATTAGTCTCTAAGCTGGCCGCTAATTTTATGCTCCCCTATTAAATATTAATTACTTCCCAAAGAATGAGAACTCAGTATAATATCATCACGTCAGCCCACTAAGATTAATAAAATCTGATTACAATTTTCTTAAGTTGTATGATCTCGTAGATATTTGGTTTTTATATTTTTAATCTAGCTCTTTAGCTAAGTCACAGTCTGACAAGTGGCTTTCTTTGAAGACGGTGTTTGTTCGGAAAGTCAGAGGCTCGCTGATCGCTGGCTATTCAGCGATACATGAGATCGAAGTTAATTAAACAAATTGTACAGAGAGTTCGGTCGCTGTTACTATGATGCATGAAATCGAAACTAAACTGTATCTGTTAAGTTGGATTGCTGTCATATGATACGCGTGCAGTAGTCATCCTAAAAGGAAGAGTATGTCGTTAGTTCTGATATTATAGAAAATCAAATAACGTTGTAGATGAAGCTAATACGCCTGTCTTAACCAAAATAAACTCGTTGAATAAATCAAACAATTGTTAATATGAAATAAGAAACTGAAAAGGAAAGGCATAACCCGAGAAACTATATAATTAATTATCTTAATTAATGCATAAACACTTAAGAAATTAAGATAATTTAATAATAACTACTTTCTATATATAGCGATGAGGTTAAAATGTAAAACAAAATTTTGTTATTAACCGCAATTTTGTATTATTAGGAACAAATTATAATTGTTCTTCTAACTAAATCACAATAATTGTTTGATAAAATGACTCATTTATCCCCACTTTGGTCAAACGATAAAATGGTTTGCCTTTCATTCCTGAAAAGAAAATTATAGCAATAGTAAGCGTAAGCATGAAAAACAGTGTTCCAATAATTTTGGTGGGCCCACGTGGGTAGTTCTAGTGGTCAGGAATTCAGGATATTTTTTCTAACCACGAGATGCATCATCTAAGATAATCACGACCGTTACTTGCATTTCAAAACGGTCGTCCCGGTCCACACATTTTCTCCCGAGATATCGCGACAAATTGAGAGGGACATAACTCAATGAGACAGAGACGACGTGTCAAAGGTTGTAACTGGAGTGAAAGAGACTTTCGACTTTCCGCATTTATTGCACTTTCGCCGTATCTGTGCAGCCACTTGTCCGGGATTGTCCCCATCAAAAACGGAATATATCAAAACTGCCACTCCTTTTGAGCATAACGTCTCCTTGTTAAAAATTTAATATCATTCATTTTAATTTTCAGGGAAGCCTTAATAATATTAAACTATTAGTTATAAAAGAGACTCAGTGTGTTCTTATGAATACTCTCTGTCTATAATCTTTTTTGAGCTAATTACCAAATTTAAATCCTAAAACATAATGCCATAATTATAGGTGATGTCATGTTGATCATAACCTTTTCTTCTAAATTTCAAAATCATCATATAAAGGAACCCTTTTTTTCCCTAATCCGATCATTATAGCTTGATCCTATAATTTTTAAAGAGAATTTACAAAAATACTCATTCTTTACTATCATTATAAAAAGTTGGTGTTGCTTTGTAGCTGGTTCCTTAATAAGGGAAAAGTTTTCTCCACTATAACCAATTTGCCTTTTCTATTAATTCCATCTCCATCCCCACCAATAATAGAGGAACAATGATTCCAAAAAGAAACCCTTTTTTCATCCTCAAGTAAGGATTGCTAAGATCAACCATCAATTGTGTTCTCATTTGCAAGGATCTCTCTCCCCCGATGCTTATTTCCTTCATGTAATGCAAAGGAAATTGCTTGATCTGAATTATATATATAAAAAAGAAGAAGCAATAGCTCTTTTTCCACCAAGCTAAAATTGAAATCAATATCAATATCAATCTACAAATTATAGAAAGATGAAAGCTTCTTTCTCACAAAGGCTAATTGATGGTATATCATGAGACAAAAGGGTCCATCATTCTTTTCGCTAGTGCAAGCCAAACCCCACCTCAAAAAATGCCTTTTTAACCATTTGAATGTATAGAATATACACATGAATTGGGAAAAAAGGTACCTGAATAATCATGGCCATAGAAGGTCAAAATTTAAGCAAAGCACATAACAACAAATCACTCACAGCTGGGGGGAGAATTAAGAGCCACCCCTCCTATCTCAAAAAAAGTTTTTGGTAGCTTCTTACACTCAAAGCAATTAGACTTTTGAGCATCCTCTTTACCTTACCCCCCCTCCACCTTTTTGATACTTGGCCTTTTGGTTTAGAATAAAAGAAAGTGGTCTTGCTTTTCGTTGAGAGGAAATTCGGCAAAGAGAAAGCACCAATCAAGCAAAAGGTGACCCCTTTTTACACAGAAGAATTATACTATCATTTAACCACAACAAAAAGTTTGAATGTGATGTTCAATGATCCAACTCCAAAAAAAGAAAATAACAACAATAAGAAATAATATATAAAAGGAAAATATTCCTAAATTTATTTGAATCAATGTCATATCAAAGAGTTAGTCCTCCTTTTAAGGTATTAAAGTAAGACTTTATAGCCACATATTTTAATCTTATTAAGGTAGCATGTACATCTTTATCAAACTATGTTACTACCGAATTAATTTCATCTTATTGGTAAATTAAATAAAAATAACACAAAGAATTTTCGAAATGATAAATGGGAGCACCGCCCCATCAAAGAAGTCTTCTTTTTTAAATTTGTCCACTCGTTTCTGCTGAAAGTAACAGTTAGAAGATGCCAAATTCCCATGTCAAAAGGCTTTCGTTTTGAGAAAACATGCCACCTTTAATTCCTTTTCCTTCTCACAAAAAGCTAAACGATTTAGGTAAGTTTTTGTGAACACTTAAAGGCTTCCTAACAATAGAATATCCAACGTAAAAGAGGGAGAGCAAAAAAGCCACTTTTTCTCCACCAGTTAGTGTGGAAATCTGGCTTTTGAGGCACTAGTAACTTATACTTTACACACAAGCATTCGACTTTTCAAAGCGAAAACAAGCCATGAAAAAAGGTTTCCAAGAATGACTTAGACCTTTTGGATGCACATGTGAAAGCAAGACATGCCTACTCGAGACGCTCAAACTTTTTTATCAGCACGAGCACAGTTGTTGAATGCCTAATGGATTAAACAAGACCTCAAAAAGTGAATAATGTGTTTTTAAAAGCTAAGACATTGGATGAACCAAATTTTCAAAGTCCTACGACCTACTTTTGGTATGCCCCAATGAGTGATCCAGTCCATGACCATATATCTTCTTATGCATGCCATGTTATTAAAACTCCAAGAAAATCAACTCAAATGTTATGTAATTTTTCTTTCTTTTAAATATAAGTAATTTCTGAAAGGAAAGCAAGCTTATCTAGTTCTTATGGAAATGAAAACATCTAAATATATTTTTAAAAAATTTATTAAATCCCATGTTCAGGAGAACCAACCCACTCTCAACTACAACCATAAATGCATCATGTACCATCATTTACTCATACTCGTACTCTTTTTAACTTTCAACGAAAACAAACTATTAGGTGGCTGATTCAATGGCACGGGACCTCAGGCAAGACAAGAGAATCACTTTTTGCATTAGTTCTTATCATCTCAATAAATGTTGTGGGGCCAAATACTTCCTTACCCTCCGATTCTCTCATATCTATTCCCTGAATCTTAGTTTTGTATGGCACATCCTGACTTCTTAATCTTTAACGCGTATCGCCAACTTGCAGAGTCGCCACAACTTGGCCGGTCATTCAATCAACACGGTTTTTTAATCGTTTTATGTCAATATATTTAAGTTAAGCACAGTTTTTAATAATCCATTCATTAGAAGTATGGAAGATCTAAACCTTTACAAATTCGTTTCCTGAGAGCAAAAACAAGTTGTTAAGAGCTCATTGAATGTAGCTTCAAACCGAATTTCAACTTATCATTATTTTCCCATATGATCTTAACTTAAGTGGCAAAATTTAAAATCTATGCAATGGGTGCATGTGAAGGCCAAAAAGTGCGATGCCCTTGTAAATATATTTGGTGGGAGACGAGGATGCCTTTGGTGTGAAGTTTCTGAATAAAGAAGAGCTAAAAGTTAAAGAGTTTGCTTGTTTTTGTTTGTTATGTCACGAAGAATAATGGATTGGTTCAGTTCAGAGTTCAGGGTGATTCATTTGCCCTTGGTCAGTATGTCAGCTTTCTTCGTATGGGAATCCTAATCTTCCTTAAGATTCATCTTAATCATCCATCTTGAGATTATTATCTAACCTCAAAGCAAATAATTATAATGGTAATAATTCAAGATGGATTGATCTTATCCATATGGAGAGTTATGATTGTCTAAAATATTTGTACTACAACATACTAGTGATTATTAATATACTTAATCAATAGGAAGTTCGAGTGATCCCAAGTAATTTCTTAAAAATTTTGTATTCTAAGTCATGAATTTATGAGAATTATAAAATATTAGAAGTTTTTAATATTTTAATTTAAAATTTTTAAAAACAACTAAATTGAACATGTTAGTTAATATTAAATTATTAAAAATTTATTTGATAATTTATGAATTATTGTGTGTATTAAAAATTTTAATTTAATATGTTTTTATAGAACTGAGAGTTCTCATTATATTGTGAGAGTGAGAGATCAAACATGTAACTTAGAGATATTCCCAATTTGATTCCAATATCATTTTGTCTCAAAACAGTAGTGATTAATCATTACCATGAGCTCGAAAGAGTTGAAAGTTTCTTACTTGTTTTTGTTGCAATGATGGTCTTACGTGACACACACATCTCTAGGATTAGCTAGTTTGCTTAATTTGCTAACCACACTTAATTATTTCCTAACCTTTCTAAGGGAAAAATTAGCCACAACTTTCCTTGGCTTTGAATCAAATGTGTCAAAGGGAACTTTCACTCACTAAAAGTTATCAGTTCTCTTTTTATATCTACCCTACTCCTAGGATGCAAAGTGGTGGGAAATTGTCTTCAAAACCCTAATTGATGTGCACTAACACAATGACTTTGTATTATTGTATGCATCGCAAATCAATTTTTAATGAATTTTGAAAGGCTTTAGATTCTCTGAAAGCATGAAGTATAAAGACAAACACAAGATGACATTTGTTCAGGTAAAGTTAAAGGGCACAGAGGCACAGATGATGTAACCAAAAGATGGAATAGAAATAAAGAAAGATACCACATATGATCATAATATTTAACTATGGACACCAAATGTGATGCCTACAGCACCAAAAGCCTGACATGAAGGAGGACCCAATTCTTGCAGTACACAGTAACACAGAAATTAGACAAAATAATGAAGAAAATTTTCAAGAACTTGGATTTCTTTTGCATGAGAAAGTGAGGAAAAACCCAAGTCCAAAAGGTGAGAAATGGTCTATGGCTATGAACAACGGTTCAAAAAGCTGTCCAACCAGAAGTTGTTCATTGTGATTCAGAGAAACAAGTGAAGCATCGCACACATATGCCAAGGACAAAACATCTTCGAACAACTTTATACAGAGATATTGAAAAGGATGAGTTGCACAAGTGCACATGTGGACAGAGTAAAAGAAAAGATAATAATAAACGTAGTACAATAGTACCTCGCTGAAACATTTCTTTCACCGTCATCATGCCTAAGCATTTTCTGCCCACGACACAAGCCTGCCATGCTCTTGACTTTATCTCTTTCTTTGCCTTGTTATTTAAAGTTGGAATGGAATGGCTTAACTGCTCATTGGAATTTTAATTTTCCACTTTTGCCTCATTAAATGACTCTGCAGTTTCAAAGATTGAAGAGAAAAACAAAAACACAGTAGGGAGGAGGTAGAGGCACAGGCCACCATTTATTACAAAAAGTTGCCTTGTTTGCTTGTTTGTCCAATAACATGCAACTCCCGACATCGACGCCGAATCTTGAGTTGAACACACAATTCAGATAGGTGAAATATTGACTTTCTTGACTTTCAGGGTTTGCTATAGTTTTGCTGCAGAATCATTTCACAGGTTTACTATGTATTAAGTTGGAATGTCTCGTATCAATGCATGGCATGAAATTGGTACGCCTATTACCCTACTTAGCTGGGCCAGAAAAATTCCAGGCCTATTTGGTTCAAGTCTTAGGGTCAAAAGAGACTACTTTTACGAGCTTATGCGTTGGTTATGGTTTGTTTTCATGGCCAGTTAGACTCTCCCAACTGCGTTTTAATTTTTCTATACATTTATGCCTCTGCCATTCACACCAACTGAAGATGTCAGGACTCAGGACTGCTGCTTGGTTACTTCTAAAATGGACGACGATTGGTTTTCATGAAAATTGTTTTTCTCATAGTCTAACGTGTTAGTGAATATATAAAACCAATTAAGTTGACCTCACATAACAGTTTAAGCTATTGTGATGAAACAGTCACCTAACATAGTATCAGAGCAGGTTACTCTTATGTTAGTCGTTAACACTTCGAAATGATAGATTATGTCACGTGTTAGACTCACACGTGAGGGAGGTGTGTTGAAATATAAGAGTGGGAGTTTGTCCCACATTAGAGAAAGAGAGGAAAAAAGATTAATATATAAGTCTAGTGGGCTACTCCACCTATTACCAATTGATTTTAGGATGAAACCTCACTTAAACTTGTATGTGGTCTAATTTTCTTTCTCGTGTGAACCCGTAGGCTCATTGTGAATTCTAAGATAAGGATCTATTTCTGTCCATTTCACAGTTTGTCATTCATGGAAACAGCAAGTCACAGGCAACATAGTCAAAAGAAAAGTCACACACGAGTGGCAAGGCACATGTTGCACACACAAGTTGTTTCTCGCTTGAATTTTTTTCTGAATACGATTGCTTATGGTGAGCACTCTGGTTTGTTGCCAGTTAGATTTAAAATAGATGTTTGTTACTGAATTATGTAAGCTTTACTTACATGGGTTCAGAGCTATATCCATTGTCCTTGGGAGTAGGTGGAATGTGGGACTTGTTCTGGCATCCAAAAGAAAGGTAGAATAAACCAGGCAAGCTATGGCAGAAGACATGGAGACAGTTCAATAGAACACGAGAACAAAAAATAAAAATAAAAATCTGCGAAAAGCATTGACTACTATTGTCTGAATACATGATACCATAGTAGAAAGATGAAAAACCTGAAATAAAATGACAGTGATAGTTTCATGATTAACTTGTTGAACGTCTCTGACAATTACATCAGAAAGGTTTCGCAGTCTAGGTGGGAATGAATAACAGATCTGTCACTAAGTGGAAGGAATTCTAGTCGGTTGCTTTTAGCAGACAATCTTTGACACGAGTCATTTCACACGGGCAGGTCCATATCTGAGTGAACAGAAGAAAAAAAAACAATTTACTAAAGATAGGAAGTTCTCTGGAATCACTCACAATGACAATTTCAGGTTTTCGCAGTGTACAGATATTTAATGGTGAAGTGGGCAAAGATACTGCTCCATTCGTCCCTCTCAGGTGATGTATATGTACAGTCAAGAACGAAACTTCTAAATTGTTAACGTCATGATTGTTTATGTACTGCCATTGTAAGGAGTTCTGATCGAATATTTCCGAGTGCTTTCACCAATTAGGATGTAATAGACAAATATTCTCTTCAAATCATGTGGCCTTATTTAAGGAAACCCGTTTGAGTGATTATCAAAAAGAAGAAAGAGGAAACCCGTTGGAGATACAGCTTCAGTTACACGTTTCTCATCACTTCAATAGAATCCTTCAATGTCACAAGAGACAGAGATTGTTCCAAGAAAAACATCAAAATTCTATCTTAGAAAGTACATGTTCTTGCATTCACTTGCGGATTGAGTACTATTCTTTTTGTGTACCATTTCGGTCGAAAGGCTCTCCCAGGGAACAAGACATGAGGATGCCGATGAGTTCACTTGTGAATAACTTGGATCACCAACAACAGAGGAGTCACTCATCATCTCAGCACCAGCCCTCCACCCCCATTACCATCCTGCTGCTCCTGCAACTGCTACTCCTGCAGAAAATTGTTACAGGTTGGTTAATCTAGCTTTAGTTACAGGTTGGTTAATGCGTTGGTGTACATGGAATTCTGATGGAGGAGATAGTACCTTCTAAATTTTCTGATCATAGAACACCTGGTTCAAGGACAGCATGCTGCAACAACAAATGTCAAGAATAGGATAAATCATCTATGGAAGATGTTCCCACTGATTTCAACAACAAACTAATACTAGAGGTTCCGATCCACAAGTGGGTTTCTGACACAAAGAGTCAGTACCTTAATCTGTGTTCTGTTGTATGTGTAGGTGATGTGCACAGATCCATCACTGGCCTCGATTACTGCTGGATATGAGAATTCCATCCCTGATGTATCTTCCAGAGTAAGTACATCATGCCATGAGTCACCATCATCACTGGACACACAAACTTTCAGCACACCTCTTGAGATTGTATTATAAGCAAGTAAGAGACGGCCATCCTTTAGTTTTACCCCATCGATGCCTATTCATGAATGCATATTGTCAATAGTAGCGAATGCACAAGCAAGAGGAGACAGGAGACATACAAGAACAAAAAGAAAATAAAAATCAATGAAAAATTCAGGTGATTGACTTTATATTCAGTATCCAGTAAGGAAACTTAATGTCAAAGGAGCATTGGTTGTAACACCATTTGATTCAGCAAGCACAGTTTAACCACTAGGTTGAGTTTAACCTGAATTTGGGTTAGGGAGTTCAGTGATTTTTGCATGCTCCCAGTCAACACCGCCATCAAAGGATTCAGAGATGCAAACTCTACCGATGTCAGTAAACGGTCTCAGTAAAACACGCAATGTTCCTTTTGCAGTCATAAAGGGGACTGGTTGAATCACACTGAGAGATCTATTTCTAATATAGATTGGGCCACGCTTTCTCCATGACCTGCCTGCATCTGCTGTAACCTGCTTCATAATTCAGAAATAAGCTAGACATCCATTTTCTTGAAAAGGTATAGTTTAACTACTAATTTAGTTGACTTGTAACCTCCATCCATGAACCCCAGGAATTCCAGCTCTCAACAGATGATCCACAAAGTAGGAGACCATTATCAAGCAAGATAGGCTGTAGAGGAATTTTACACATTTCAGGAAAATCATAGAGAGCTCCATACTTGAAGTAATTTAATGTACAAAATAACATTTTCAAGCAACCTTGTTCTTAGACGGTCCTAATATACCAGGAGGAAGTTGTTCTCTATCTGTCCAGGTAACACCATGATCAAAAGATCGCTTCATGCATCCACTCCATCTGAAATGTAACATGCCAACAGTTGGAAGTTAAGGGATTACAAAATTCTATTATCCATGTTAAACAAATGAAAGATATCAAAGTACATGAATGTACATATGCAACTATATAAAGTCATATCTAAAATGTTCACATAAAGATTGACAAGTGAAATGTGCATCGCAAGAGATTCGACAAATTCTAATAACAATGCTCCAAGATTGATGTGCACGTAGAGTTCAACCGAATACCATACAAATAAATTATTAAAATGATAGATTTAGAATTTGTGACAGAAGGATAGTTGGAGAGAAAAGGGAAGAATTTGTGACAGAAGGATAGTTAAACCTTCTGAGGAGCATTCAGCTCTGGGTAGGGAAATACTAAATATCACCATTGTAATGGTCTATAGTATTGCTATAATTCAATAACACAATGTACCTCTAGTATTCAAAGACTAGAGTTCTATTATTGGTCTGACTTGCCGGATCCATAGGAAGGTAGGATCGTTTTTTTTTGGCACTTCATTAATTGCGGAGGTCCACATTCATGCCACCAAAGATGTCTGATAGAGTAGACTTGTTGGAATCTCATATGGCTAATCTGGAGGCTGGGATCGAAGATATTCAATCGTCTATGAGAATGGCCATAGGGGAGATGCAACAGGCGTTGCTGCTAGAAATGAGTAAGATGATGGGTAAGCGGCCAGACGAGGGACAAGGGAGTGATACCTTTGAGAGGGGGCAAACTATGGCTGGTGAAAAGAATACTCAGCATCCTCAAAAAAGCACATTCAATTGGAGCAGTCCTTGGGCAATATGGAGGAGTACAGGGTGTCTGTTTGTAAGGTGGAGTTACTCATGTTCGATGGGTCTGACCCTATGGGATGGATCACGAGGGCTGAAATATATTTCGAGATTCACGGTACTTCAGAAAAGGTGAAAATTAAATTGGCTCTTTTAAGTATGGAGGGGTCAACCATTCATTAGTTTAACCTCTTGAGAGAGACCGAAGTTGAGCAAACATGGGAAAAGTTGAAGAAAGCCTTAATTGATCGATATGGAGGGAGACGATTTGAGAACCCATTCGAAGAACTCTCTGACTTACGTCAAACGGATTCTGTAGAAGAGTACATCAAGGCCTTCGAATTCGTATCCTCACAGGTGGGTCGTTTACCTGAAGGACAATTTATGACTTATTTCATAAGTGGGTTGCGATCTGATCTCAGGCGGAGGGTGCGCACGTTCAGCCCAGTCAACAGGTACCAAATGATGAAAATCGCAAGGGCTATTGAGGAAGAGATGAACGGTGAGCAAATAAGCATTTCGAACTCAGTTCCCCGATATCGCACTTGGAACCAGAGGCGAGATGTTAATTTTAGGAGCAATATTCGGGTTAACCCAACCCATAAGGAGCCGGGTCATTCAAGTTCAGTGGGTCATGGAGTTTTAAAAGGAGAAGTCGGGTCGAGTAGAACCCGAGACCCGTTTGGCCACCATTTCCACACCAGCTCACAGAACAGAGCTTCCATGTCTCACATAGCGGCGCCGATGAGACGATCGGAAGGGGAAAGAAGGGGGCAGTCAGAGAAAAACAAAGGGCTGCGACACATTTCTTACCAAGAGTTGATGGACCGAAGAACCAAGGGACTATGCTTTAGGTGCGGGGAAAAATTCCATCCCTTACACCAGTGTTCCGAAAGACAATTAAGGCTGCTTATACTGGGCGATAATAAGACATTAAACAATGATGGGGAAATAATAGCCATCGAGGTGGATGATGACAAGGAAGGAGAAGTAGCTATGGAATGCCAAGCTATGGGGGTGTTTAGGGTAAATAAAGCAGTGTTATCTGAAAGTAAAACTATGAGGATAGATGGAGAAATACATGGGGTTCCCATTGTGGTGTTGCTGGATAGTGGCGCAAGCCATAATTTTATTTCTCCTAAACTCGCTAGCAGTCTGGGGTTAATGATAGAACTTACCAGGAGGTTAGGAATTCGATTGGGTGACGACCATAAGGTAACCACCAACAGGAGGTGTATAGGAATTCCCATTCGGTTGGGGGAGTTAGAGCTGAAGCTAGATGCATACATGTTGGATTTGGGAGGAATGGATATCATTGTAGGGGTGGCTTGGTTGCAAACGTTAGGTAAGGTCATCGTAGATTAGAAAGAAATGACTACGCAATTCCAATATGCTGGACGAAGTGTAGAGTTATGTGGCAATGTAGACACCAAGGCGGTCCAGGAAAAAGGAATTCAGTGCCTAGAAGGTCTAGCACCCTTGCATAGCCTATTAGATAGTTTGTTTGGCGACCTTCAATCAGCAGAAGTTGTTGAGACAACAGGGAAGCAACAACCTCAACTTAACAGGAAAGAACAGGAGGAGATGAATATGGTGCTGATACAATTTCCGGAAGTATTCCAAGAGATTGGAGGATTACCTCCCAAAAGGAGCCATGCTCATGCTATTGTTCTGCAGCAAGGGCACGGTCCAATTAGTGTAAGGCCATACCGATACCCCCATCATCACAAAGATGAAATTGAGAAACAGGTCCAACAAATGTTGCAAGTAGGCATCATACGACCTAGTTCAAGTGCTTATTCCAACCCTGTCATTTTAGTCAAAAAGAAACATACTTCATGGAGAATGTGTGTAGATTATAGAGCATTAAACAGAGTCACGATACCAAATAAATATCCTATTCCAGTGGTGGATGAACTTTTAGATGAATTGCATAATGCTCATGTTTTCTCTAAGCTAGATCTCAAGTCTGGATATCACCAAATTAGGGTCGTGGAGGAGGACGTCCACAAGACAGCTTTTCGAACGCATGATGGTCACTATGAGTTCCTAGTGATGTTGTTTGGATTGACCAATGCACCGGCTACTTTCCAGGCTGCAATGAATGACACTTTCAAACCTTTTCTTAGAAGGTTTGTTCTGGTTTTTATTTATTTATGACATTTTGGTCTATAGTGCAGATTGGGATACTCACCTCCTGCATTTATCAAAAGTCTTGGAGGTTTTGAAAAGAAATCAATTTGTGGTTAACAAAAAGAAGTGTAGTTTTGGGAGACGACCGGTGGAGTATTTGGAGCATATCATTTCCGAAAAAGGGGTAGCTGTAGATCCCGCAAAGATTAGTAGTGTGTTGACATGGCCTATTCTTCGAAATGTTAAGGGAGTGAGAGGATTCCTTGGATTAACAAGGTATTATCGTAAGTTCATTATGGACTATGGAAAAATAGCTAAGCCACTCACTAAATTGACGAAGAAAGAGGGATTTCATTGGAGTTCAACAGCTTTAGAGTCCTTCGAGGCTCTAAAAAAGCTTTGACCGCATCTCTAGTATTAGCCCTTCCAAACTTTTCACAACCCTTTCAGATTGAATGTGATGCTTCAGGGAAAGGGGTTGGTGCCGCCTTGATGCAAAACAGAAGGCCAATAGCCTATTACAGTAAAGCATTTTCAGCAGGAAATCTCTCTAAGTCAGCCTATGAGAAAGAGTTAAAGGCTTTGGTATTAGCGGTGCATCATTGGCGTCACTATTTGCTTGGCAGGTCATTTGTGGTTTATTCTGACTAGAAAAGTCTACGTCATCTGCTGCAACAAAGGGTTACTACGACAGACCAACAATGTTGGATGGCTAAACTTCTGGGCTCACTTTGCAATCATTTATAAACCTGGGCCAGAAAACAAGGCTGCAGATGCCCTGTCACGGGTTTATGAAGAGGGGGAGTTTAAGACCATCGTTTCATATCCGCTTTGGGAAGAAGGCAAAATACTTCAGCAGGAGGTGCAGCAAGATCCGATATTTTGTAAAATTATACAAGATCTATAGCAGGACCCCAACTTCTGATCTGGTTTTTCATGGCATTAGGGGGTTCTTTTGCACAAAGGGAGGTTGGTGATCTCAGCTTCATCCCCATTTGTTCCACTCCTCCTAAGGGAATTTCATTCTTCCCCTATTGGAGGGCATTCAGGATATCTACGCTCCTATAGGAAAACTGCAAGCAATCTTTATTGGATTGGTATGAAGAAATCCATTCAAGACTTTGTCAAGTCTTGTGACACATGCCAAAGGCAAAACTATGCTGCCACATCTCTTGGTGGTCTGCTGCAACCCTTACCAATTCCCAACCAGATTTGGGAAGATATCTCAATAGACTTCATAACGGGACTCCCTAGATCTAAAGGATATGAAGTAGTGCTAGTCGTGGTGGATAGGCAATCTAAATATGGCCATTTTATTCTATTAAAGCATCCTTATACGTCTACATGGAGTTCTGTTATCAATCACAAGTGATCATGATCCTTTGTTTGTGAGTTATTTTTGGAGAGAATTGTTTCGACTACAGGGTACTATGCTTAAAATGAGCTCCTCTTATTATTCGGAAACGGATGGACAAACCGAAGTTCTCAACAGGTGTTTAGAAACCTATTTGAGGTGTTTTGCTTATGAAAAACCTAAGCATTGGTCATATTGGATTCCTTGGGCAGAACTATGGTACAATACAACTTTTCATATCTCTACGGGTTCAACCCCTTTTGAGGTGGTGTATGGGAGGAAAACACCCACACTAGTGAGGTATTTATAAGGCGAGACTAGAGTGGAGGCAGTGGCTAGAGAGTTAATGGATAGAGATGAAGTATTGAATCACCTGAAATACAATATGAATAGGGCACAGGAACAAATGAAGAGGTATGCGGATAGAAAAAGAACTCTCCAATCTTTCCAAGTAGGAGAGTGGGTATTCCTAAAGCTACTTCCCCACAAACAACTAATTGTGGCCAGACGCATCAACCAAAACCTAGCAGTGAGGTATTTTGGTCCATTTCAAATTCTAGAAAAATTGGGAGCAGTCACGTATAAGCTCAAACTACCCCTCAATTCTAGAGCTCATCTAATATTCCATGTGTCTCAACTTAAGAAGGCCGTGGGCAATTATTCGGTGGGGGGAAGAGAGAAGGGAAGAATTTGTGACAGAAGGATAGTTAAACCTTCTGAGGAGCATTCAGCTCTGGGTAGGGAAATACTAAATATCACCATTGTAATGGTCTATAGTATTGCTATAATTCAATAATACAACGTACCTCTAGTATTCAAAGACTAGAGTTCTATCACTATCAAAGGAAGAGCTGCTTATTGATTAGAGATTACGTCAAATTCTGTTATCTTAAAGATGAGAAAACCACCAACCCTACTGTTTTCTTGTCTATACAGAAACCAGAAGATGTGGGAGCGTAGGAAAATAATAAAATTGAGCATTATAGAAGGCATCCATGACTGTCAAGAGATCATAACTCATAATAATCTAGCGGATGAAGAACTGCCATACCTTCAAGATTTTTCAATCTTATATAAGAAATGAATAGAAAACTTCAAACAAAGAATTCCATAAAGTATGGGACTTGCAAACTTGTAATGTATCCCGTAACATATAAAAGGGAAACATGAGAACATTTGATGACCTGTCTGATCCGGAAGAGATTAAAAGAAATGAAGAGGTTGACAGAAAAATATTCAAGGCTTGAAATTACTTAAATGAAGAGGTTGACAGAAAAATATTCAAGACTTGAAATTACTTTTGAACTTCTTCACCAACTTTATAGAACAGTAGCAACTCTTCTGATGGTAGCTTGAATAGTACAGGGTTCCACATGGGAACATCTGGTTGTTCATCAGCAATGATGGGTGATTGCCAATAACCATCCTGCCGAAAGAAATGCCACTTATGAAGTAAAGTCTTCTAAAGTTTCAAAGTAAATACAAACTAGAACCTTGAACCTTCACGCTCTGATAGTAGGTAAAGCTGCACAAGATCAGCCATATCATCCATCCTCATTATTCAATTTCAGGGCAATGGAAGTCGAGTTACCTTGTACCTCTGCAGCCAAATTTTCACATCAGGAGCTCCTTCAAACGAGCCCCCAAAGTATGCAACCAGAAAGTGATTTTTCTCCAACTGCATGAACTCACCTTACGGTAAATTTCTGTAGACAAAGAAAATGGTCACAAACTACAAAACAATTCACATGGTTGACCGGATTGCACACCTCAACAATGGTAGACGCATGACAGCTATTAAATGGAGCAGAATTGGCAGGAAATGTGAATTCTTCCTTCAATATCCCCCGAATGGAATGATAACTTCTCATGCTTGGATTCTCACTTAAAATGGTCGAACTATTTTTACGCAGTCCAGCAACTTTCCTGCAGAGTTCCCAACACATCCTTTAGACTATCATGTTGGAGCAAAGTATATACATAAAGATATCATGTGAAAAGAGCCGTTTAAGGAAGTCTAGTCACTTTGAAGATAGACAGGTCAAATCAAACTAAATTAGTAGGCAAAAGAGAAGGACGAGAAAAAATCTAAAACAGCTTGTGAGGTACATAGAAACCTGGTGAGATTAAGATCATGAGGAGGAAGCCACTGAGGTTGGGCCTGCAGTGTGGTGTTGTGGTTCAAGAAAACACGATTAAACTTATAGCTGCATCCAAATCCAGCAAGACCGCTATGAAAATGAGAGAAATGAGACACTGACAACAGAGAAAAGATCCCCAACAACAACCCTAAGAAGATCAAGGCAACGCTTCTCAATGGTTGCCAGTCATCCATTGAGTAGTAACATACAATGATTATTGAATCAACCCAGAACAGTCCAACGGACAGAAACCACTTGACGTAAACTATTTCCTCTAACAACAGAAACAAGAATAACAAATGAGTACAAACGTGTTAAACCCTTCTGGGAAATTTTGTTTTTAATTGATCTGAATCTTATCCATGTATTTTGTGTGCCCACTTGTATAGTTTAGACTCTAGAAGTGGTCAATGATGATTAAAAGAACATATATTAACATCACATAACAGAGAAGCAACAGTACCTAACTGACCAACGCCATAGAAACAAGGAACCCACAGAGAGAGCGAGAGTGAGAGAGAGAGAGAGTGGATTAATTAAAGGTAAGTTGCATAGTTAAAGTTGTTTACAAAAGTTAGTACAAGTTGCATTATTCATATTTAGTCAATGGTAGAAAGAGAGTCGAAGTTGCAGTTCAACTGGGCTCTAGCTCTAGGCCCTTGGTTGCATCCCATGAGCGTTTAGTTTCATTTTTCTCGAAAACGCTTAAAATTTATTGCCTTGGCTTCTCTTTAGTGTTCTGTGGACCAAAAACGATTGAATCTTCTATCAATTAGGGTATTCATAACTAAAAAAACCGCATCTTTTGGAGCGGTTACAATTTCTTATCAACAATTTCCATAATAATGTGCTTTCAAAGCCAATAAGAAATGAAACGAAGGGAAGGCTTTTGCTAATGATGAATTTAACTAAAAACAATCCAATCGCTGTAATTTGCTCTCGTCAAGGAGTTTCTGTGAGTTCACATTTCCTTGGTCACTAAGTCTTGTGGGAGTTTGAAGAAAGTTGAAGTTCCATGTCCGAAAGGAGAATTTAGTTCGTCTATAACAAACTACTATTAGTTAACCCATAGGCCTTTTCGCAACAGAAAGCTTCCAAAACCCTAGGGTCCAGAAGACTGGGGTTTAAGAAAACAGGGTTTATAATCAATTCTAATTGGCCACTCTTAATCCATACCAGAAAGAAGAAATGGGTTTTCATGGATTCTCAAAATGGTTGAGTCCCATCGTAACCTTAGCACTTGCAGCTTTTTCCGCCTCCACTGCCATATCTCGTACTCTCTGTTTCTTTATCTATTGTTGGATATATTAAGGTTTCTGCTCTACAGCTGGTTACTTGTGTTGAACTCAACCCTTGCTCTTACAGTTTATTTTTGCAGGAAAAAATCGAAAGAATTGGATTCAAGGGTCGAGGAGCTTCAGAGTTCACTCCGTTCCTCTTTGCAAAATTGTTCTGCTGAACGACAAGGTCGAATTCGAGCACAGCAGGTATGGTTTGCCTAGAATTGAACATTCTATCCTGTGCTTTTCCTTGTCTCTTGGCCTAGGAATCAGCGTTTATTGTTCATATTTGTTACATTATGTCTCTAGTGTCATATTTTATCTTTACCACTTCATTTTTTAGGCCTTAAGGAAGGAATTAGCGCAGTCTAAATCCGAGAGTTTGGAGCAGACTTCTTATCCCATGACGCCCATTGGCGTTGTTCAGTCCTGCTTCAGTACAAGGTAAATTGAAATGCCACATTTTAGTGCAAAAGAATTAATTGACTTTTAATAATATAGCTAATCCCATGGTTCTTCTAAGTTAATCAATTTATGCTGTGGAGTTCAAAAGAGCACCTTTTATGAGATAACACTATTTCAGTGGATATCAATGAGCATCAGTGTTGTTTAGATATAAGTATCCATGAATGATGATCATGCAGTTTGATGGTTATGTCCTGGGTATAAGAACACAATAAGTTTCTGATTGTTGACTTCCTTAATACAGATTCTACTAAACTGTAGATTTATTAAACTACAGTTCTTTCATACATAACTACTACAGCACCCTTGTTTGTCCAAAGAACTTGCACCTTTCATTACACAACTTGAAATGTTTCTTCAATTAGCACATCATTTTGGATGAATGCAATTGTTGATGATCCTTTACACTGACTAATTGGTTGTTAATACTCTGTATGTGAATAATCTACTTGATTATCTGTACAGAAATGGGACTCCAAGGCAACCTTTGTTGGTACCTCTAGCAAGGGCATGTTTAGTCTTCAATCCAACTCGGGTTCCCACTGCATCCCTTGAGGGTCTTGCAGAGTATACTCATTGTTGGATCATCTATGTCTTCCACTTGAACACAGATTTGGAAAAGTTATGGAGGCAACCGACTAGATCAAAGTTCAAGGCAAAGGTGTGTTCTGCTCCAGTAAATATTGTGTAGTTAGACAGTGATTGCAAGTTCCATCTTATGCACAATTCTTGAAAACCATGGCTGGATGCATAGGTCAGAGTGCCAAGATTGAAAGGTAGGAGGATAGGAGTCTTCGCAACACGGTCTCCTCATCGCCCATGCCCTATTGGGTTGACTGTTGCAAAGGTAGGGTGATATTATCATTATTTACTGTATTTTATGAGCAACTTGTGCAAATACAGAAGATCTTTGTGATTGCAGTCAGGTATATATAGAATGGTAACGATAATTCTTTTGGTGATAAATATGAACTAAGATCTGTTCACTTCCTACTGTTAACAAATTACAATATGCACGTATCCATATGCAAATATGGTTTCCATGTAGTAAATAGGCATGTCCATTTCAGAAATTAAGAATTTAGTTCCAGCAATCTCTTTTTGTTTACGAAAAAGAAATTACGACCCTGTGAAAGAAAAACGACCCTTTTGTGTATAGCTAAGTACTCAAATCATCTGTTTCTTTTAGGTGGAGGCAATTCATGGGAATATCATTCTACTTTCTGGTGTGGATCTTGTTGATGGAACTGTACGTTCCCCCATTTACTGCCTTCTCTAGCTGCACTGCAAATAATTCCTTGCTTTCTTCTTGCTCATTAAGCCTTATTTTAACTGAGTGCAACAGCCGATACTGGATGTCAAACCTTATCTTCCATACTGTGACAGCATTCCAGGAGCTGCAGTGCCTAAGTGGGTGATGGTAAATACCTTTTTATGTACTGATTTGAGTCCCGCTTGCACTTTTGAACTTAATCTACTGCATATGAATCTGCCATCATCAATAGTCTCTCAGTGATGAAGTCAAAAGAATGACTGAACAGATATAGTACCTAAAATGCTACTTAATCATAATGCTCGCACAGATGGACAATATGCTAGCAGTAGCTTCAGTTAGCTTTTCGGATGACTTCCCAACAGCAATCACCAACTGTTGGAAATCAGTAGTAAGTGCTCTTATATATATGCTTGATTTAGCTTCTGAATGGCTGTTTCGTCTTGGTTTTTTTCCATCCAGAAATTACATATTTTTGCTCCTTGTCCATTGACGTTTTCAAGTTCTGAAAGATTATCACACTTTCAGAGGATATTTGTGTTCATTAACAGTTGTTGACTCTGCTCGTATTCTTGCCTAGGAAAAGAAATCACTATATGCATCTCCCCAAGAATTCCAGTGCTTGATCAAGGAAGTACTTTCGTGGGATATTCGATCAGTGTCTCAAAGAACACAACCACATGATGCCACCTTTCCTGAGAGAAATGGTGAGACCAAGACATCAGAATCAGATGGTGCCCCAGATTCAGATAACCGTCACTCAGAAGAAGAAGAAGCAGAAACTGAAACGGGTTTACTTCCCTCTGACAAAGTAATTTATCATCTAATATTGGAAGGCATTGATGTATCTTACAGAATTGAGTCCAGCGGTAAAGTAGTTGTAGAGAAAGCCATGGTTTCTTCTAACACTCCTCCAGGAAGCCACAAACGTTGCAATTACTTAATGTGGAGAGATGGGCTTTCAGTTGGGCTTTGAATGGGTCATTCTGATTTAATTTGTTTTAATAATATATGTTGTTAACAATTGATTAGCTTATTAATTAATTAGGTAATTTTTATAAATTAAAATTAATTAATTAATTTTTATTCAATAATATATTTTTAAAATTTTATTTTTAATCCATTTTACGAGAAGCGAATGATTAGAGTAGATGAAAAGTCATTGTTCACCGTATATGCCGTTGTCTTGTTTTGCTTTATTGATTATGACAATCCACTGATTCATTTTAAGTGATAATATTTATTAATTATTACCATAAATCATTAATAAAATACTACCGCACGACAATTCTAATTCAAGACCTGGAACCTTCCCAACGCTTCCAACTTTTTCACCGGTGGGGCCCACTAACGAAAAAACGGTCATTACGGGCATCAACGGCGGACTCTTTGATTTCCAATGTTGCCCCTGTTTGTGGAGAAAAACTACCAAATTGCAAACATGATCTAAATGGAAGTCACATCACGTGTTTTACGATCGTGATTGCGCACAATTTTTAAGACATTCCAAAGTGGAGGCGAGGAAAGGAATTTCAACTGTTCAAAGCAAAGTATGACTTCAAAGTTTTGACATTGCACAACATACTTAAGCACAGACTTTGGTCATACTTTCCTAAATTTCATTGAATATTACGTACTTCTAGATTATCTCGTGACATTCTTATTGAAATGTTAGAATCGAAGTTAAACCGGTAAAAGGTTTAAGATTTAAAAAATTTAATCGAAATTAGTCTTTTATAAAATTAATTAAATGTTAAATAAATTTAAAGATTTTGAAATATGATTGAAAGCAGGGATGGATCCATAAATTTTTTTGAATTTGGGTAAAATAAAAATATTTTTTAAGTGGGGACAAAATATTAATGAGAGCAAAATTTTAATTTTTATGAAATAAAAACTTAAAATGATAATGTTTTTATATAAAAACTTTTGGAGGCACTTACCCCATTGTACATCCGTCTCTGATTGAAAGAGATTATCTTTATATATCGAAAAATTTGAAGTTTAATTAAAAATTTTATTAAATAAAATTAGTTAATTTATTTTGATTCATTAATTTATAAAAATAAACTAATTAATTAATTAATTAATTTTAAAAATAAAAGTTATTAAAATAAACTAAATCCAAAAGTTAAAAAATAAATTAAAAAATTAGACGATTTAAATTTTTACAGCTAACTCTGTATATTATCGCTGTCCTATATTTAACTATTAAAATACCTTTCTATTTTTTAAAAGTTTTAAAATAATAATTCTTTCTTTTTGTCTTATAAATGCCCTTGCCTAGTTGACTTGAGAGTTGAGAGTGAACAATGGGCAGAAAAATCTGTTAGGCCATAAATATAACAGTTGAGAAGGGTCATCCTAACTGCCATCAGCCTGCATTCATAAATAGCGAGTTAGTAGTCAATGGGATTTTATTATTATATCAACAATTCATTCTCTTGTTTTTCATTTCATCAAAAATATACATTCATATTAAACACAGTAATATTCAAAATTCTTTCAAGTGTTTGCTTCTACTCTTTGTTCGATAGTGACATGGTTGATACTTTTTATCTTGTGTAGCCGGCCAACCATGGCAGTCCGGCGGACCAGACATGAAAGCTGGACATGTCGTTGATGACTTATATCTACCGGAGTGCTATCGAGCGACAGTCTGGAGTGAGTTAATGAGAGGCCTGGTATCGGTGGACATTTATATATACACACCAACACCATTCTTCAGAATCGCTTTCTGTTCTCGACTACCCCTTCTGTCTTTATTCAGCGACAGTTGCACAATTTTAAATATGCCAAAGCGATGGAATTTGTCACATCAAATCAAAAGCTTGGATAATATATATATAGGGTTTGATAATGGGCATATGTAATAAATAATTACGTAAACGAATGCTTACGTCTTTTCTCATGACACGCCTGGATAATATGTATATATATATAGTTAGACTACCCTTAAATGATGCCATCTCTTACCATATTTTGATTTTGAGATATCCGTTCGTTAAAAATTTTAAAATTAGAATCACAAGTCTAAATATGTATTTTCATTTTATTTAAAAAATGTGATTATTATTCAATAAAATATCTTAAATGAAAATTTTTTAACCATATATTCTCACCATCTCGTTCACCTTATATTCTAACCATAATACTAAACTCAACCGCGTCAAAATCTTAAACTAAAACTTTTTTCACTTAATCTCATTTATTGTAAAACACAAAAGGGCTGCTCTACTGCACAGGTTGAGAGAAGGTCATCAAACCTCGAATTCATGATCTTACAATTACAAAAGAATAACATTACCAATTATTTAAAGATTTGCCCTAATTTTAAAATACAAACATTAGAAATATAATTCTTAGGGTTTATTTATTTCTATTTTTATTTTTACTTTTTTGTTTTTGTTTTTATTTTTAAATTTATTAAAAAGAATTTGTTTATTTAAGTTTTTGGTTTTGATTTCTTTATGTTTTCAAAATTTATGAAAACTATAAAAAGTAGTTTTTGTTTTTTGTTTTTTTTTATAATTTGATTTATTATGAACTAAATATATGCTATTTAATTATTTAATATATTAATTTTTAATAAGACTTATGAATAATTTAATTTAATATTATATATTTAGTACGTTAAAATTAATAGTTAATAAAAATTATAAATAATTTAATTTACTTGATAATTTTAATTTTGTAATTAAATT
>JAOQMQ010000008.1:710926-725265 GCA_027563845.1 Erythroxylum subrotundum
ATTGATCTCCACTTTATTTCTCTAACTCATTGGATTATTACTTGTCTTGGGTGTTGTTGTCCATTCATTCTATTAAGCTGTTAGTAAATGAAGGTGGGCTATCATGATACATAAATCTATTTCAAAATCCTTACACACACTTCAAGAAACTTTTGAAGAGTAGGTCATGCTTAAAATTTAATTTTACATAACCAGCTGTATTAAATGAAATTTTATTAGGTACTAATTCTGCTTTGTTAATAATGAGTCTTTACATTTTTCCTTGGAAGGCTTGAATGTTTTTGATTACATGCAGGAATGGATGCCCAAGTTGCATATGGCTTCCATCATTTACGCAATGAAAAACCTTACCTTGCACAAGGTCCTATATCAAATAAGGTAATTTTGAAATTTCATACTGCCTTCAACGGTGAACTTGCCCTTTCTGTATCGTTAGACTGCAGTTTCTCTAATTTTTCTTATCTTATCCTGACTTCTATGGATTTTTAAAAGCTTGTTAACTTCTGATTTATGGGGCTGGGCAGTTCAGCACCATTTTACTAAATTACAGTCTAGATATAACTAATTGTGTTAATTTTACTAAATCTGCATATTATGATGTATGAAGCTCATGTTTCCTATTTAAGTTGAGATATAAATTTCTATTGATCATGTGAAACTTATGAAATGAATTTAAGGACCAAAAGGATGCACCCGTGACATGCAAATTGAATCATGCACAAGGAATGGATTAGGTTGTACTATTGGATTACTTTAGGTTGTACTTTTGGATGCTCTACTGTACTTATTAGACACATTAGTCATTGTGGTAAACAAATGTTCTAAAAAAAAAAAAAACCTGCCACTTGAAATTGATGTTCATGCATTTTTATCATTCAATCAAGCCAAAATTGCTACTTTTATGTGATTTCTCATATTTATACTATCTTCAACATAATTGCTGGATGAAATGCCTGTTGACACATTCGACGCTTTTGAACCCTTAATTAACTGTTTGATTGTGGTATGATGTCATAATTTATTTATCTTTTGTTACAGCTGATATACTCTAGTTACAGTTGCAGTCAAGGATGGTTTCTCACTCCTTGCATAAATGATCCGGGTTTGAGGCAAGTCATCTTCTTTGTGATTCTTTTGTTTTTAGAGGGTTGGGAGGGTGTTATCAATTGTTTAGCAATAAAGAAACTGCTTTCCTGTCACCAAAATGTTGTTAGGCTTTTGCTAATTTTGACACCAACTTTCCAATAACTATCATCATAATCTGATATCTATGGTGTATCCTCTTTATCTGTCTTACCTTTCCTCATGCATCTCAATGTCGTTTAACTGGTAAGAGGGAAAAGAATAGGATCTATGATGATGAAGTGGAATTGCCTCCATCATTTTCACGAAAAGTTAGACATGTCTTTGGTGACACTTGTTTGTTGGAAGCTTATCCTTGCATCCTACTGTTTTCACATGTTGGTGCTCTGAGTTATTTTCCATATTTATTTTCTAATGCCAAATTTTCTTTGTTGTAGGGGCCTCAAAAATATACTGAGGTTATATGTCAAAAAGGTTAATTGCTCAGAATGGGAGCGGATTCCTGTTCCCAAGAGGTACTCCTTGACCTGTGAAATTTTCTCTGAGATGCATAAAGCTCTAAGTAATGATTTTTTATCATTGTTTATTAAATTCCTATTGCTCTTCTTTTTTCTTTTCTTTTTGGACTCCCTTTAGTGTGAGGGCAATTGTTGCTTTAAATCTTCACAATTATGGAAGTGGAAGAAATCCTTGGGGTAACCCAACGCCCGATTATATGGAAAAGGTATCAAATCTCTACGCATTGATGTTGTCGCGGCTGTTGACCTTTTCCTTATTCCTGTATTCAGTGTGACCTGTGAGATGTACGTTCTGTGCTCACAGAGACCAGAAACTTGTCAAACTTTGTCAATGAGATAGTTTTAAAGGATGATGTTAATTCTCTAAGTTCCTCTCCTCTCATTTCTCAGAGAGGCTTTGTGGAGGCCCATGCCGATGATGGTCTCCTGGAGATTTTCGGCTTGAAGCAAGGATGGCACACATCTTTTGTTATGGTCGAACTGATATCTGCCAAGCACATAGCCCAGGTACTGCAATTGTTCCAGATCAAATTTTTACTTGTGGTAACAATTTCTCCAATATACAAGGACTTTTACGAAGTTACAGAATAGAACTTGACGAGTTCACCTATTGTTTCATGTATTTATTTCAGGCTGCAGCAATCCGATTGGAGTTTAGGGGTGGAGACTGGAAAGATGCATATATGCAGATGGATGGCGAACCCTGGAAACAGCCCATGGACAAGGACTACTCTTCATTTGTGGAAATTAAGAGAGTGCCTCACCAATCACTGATGATAAGTGGAGAGTAGAATAATGACATTAATTACCGTATGGACATAGATTGAATTGTTATAGTTAATCTTCCCTTGTGGTTGAGCGCAAGTCATAGGTTGGATTGATTGTATAATATCATATTTCCTGTCAGGCTACCCTACCTATTGGCATTTGATGTAAGAAAGCCATCGGTAAACTTTTTTGCCATATAAATTTTAGTCCCCAAACAACCTCCTACAAGCTATTCGTTTGGATGTATGTGTTCCAGACTTCTGTTTTTTCATTAATTCCAATTTAGTAACTATACTTGAGAGGTATGGCAGATCAAGAATGCATTATTCAGAGGAAATCACAAGAAACTATGGCAAGCACTGAATTCCAGATACCGTAACACAAAACTCATTTGTGTTCCTCAAAAATTTGAACTCTTTCTGCTTGTTACCCATTTGAGAGCCTACTTAACTCTTTGAGAGTCCAGAGGATTAAAGTGATACACATTTTCTTATACAAAAGACATGTAATATTCACTTCTTTGGAACTAACATTCTCAAAGGGGTAGGATTGTGGAATAGTAACTGCAATTGCAGCCAAAGTGGGCTAATATCAATGGAGTAGTATCAGTTTATAAACAGTGCGGGGCGATAGGAAAGTGACGAATCTGAAAGTTTATGGAGGCAGGTGAGGTTTATGGGGCATGTTGGTGGAGAACTGGTCCCGATGCACACGTCCCCCTTGATATGAATTGTCTACCAACTGGGAAGCAATGGGGTCTAACCCCATTTTGTTTCTTTCTGCGTACTGGTTCATGACTCAGCTTCCACATATATCGTATCCGAATTACTAAAAAAGTTGGAAGACAGACCTATCATCTACGTTGTATTCATACTTCTTGTTGTGTAGGCAGTACATGATTCCGAACCCTTCGGAGCATATTAAAGAAATGACCCAGAAAATTTTAAAATAATGAAGTAAAATAGCTAAGAAACAACTTCTTTCTGTGGTCTGAGTTTTTGTAAATTATTTGTTAAAAGCACACAGGACATGAAGAAATGGTCTGAAGTAAAGAAAAAGCAAAAGGGCTCTGCAGTGCCATCCAGCTTAATCTGATCTTTGGGTTGCATATCCTACACTCAGTGGAAGAGCATGCCCTTTTCTTAAGATCATGCCCTTTTCTTCTCAGCTTCAATCATTCATTTGGCTTTTCTTTTCCTTTGTCCTTATATCTCCAAGTTGAATCTCTTTAGACTCATCATTGCTGCTTTTAAATTATTGTTTACATTAACAGTTTTGGATATCAAAAACTATTTTACTCGTTAAACAATTAATGGAGAAATGCAGACAAGAAAAGGAAAATAGATCACATGAAAATTGTTTTATAGAATGAAAATGTGTGTCAGATAATGTATTTTACAGAGCTTCATGGACATATAACCATTCGCCGCATCTATGTTACACAGTTTAAAGGAAGTATTCTGGAGTTGAAAAATGGAAATCGGAACTTGACGTCTGAATGAAGAAAGAACAGAAGAGTTGGACCTCTACAACGCGCAAAAGGAATATAGCTTATTCCGTTCACAACTGGAACAAGAACATCCTTTCATGTCAATGTCTACATGCCATTATCTAGACATAAAAGGTGAAAAAATATGCTTCCAATGATGCTCTTCCATGAATTTGATGACTATGTTGGGTGCCACCAATATATCTAATCCCCTTTTTGATTTATGCATAACTCTTATCAAGATGTAGATCCTTTTTTCCATAATGTGCAATGAATGATATGAATCTCTACTATTCTATATCTTCTTAGTCAGTAGTTTGTTCCGGAGAATGTAGAGGTCACTAACTTCAGAAAATACATACGATTGCATTTCATCATCAATGTATGCAAGTGGTAAAACTTGATTGTGTTTAAGAGGATCTTGTTTTCTCAGCGTTCTTTGATGGGAATTGCCCCCTTGTTGTGAATAGGGGTCTCTTCCAGATAGACTCTGCCAAGATTGATTTTGAATATTTGTTGCTTTTTCCTGGCAAAGCACATGCGATCTTATAGTCAGTTTTTGGACCACATCATATATTTTGTGACTTCATGGGGTCAGATGTTTCAGGTAAAGAACCAAAACCTATGCCTTTTTTTTAATATATAATTTAGCTTTCGAAGGTTAAAAAATATATTGCTTCGACAACTAGTGCAATTTCGCATGAAAATCCTTTGAAGTCATTACAAGCATCATTCTTGTTGTAGACTTTTCTTTTCGGACATGGATTCCTCTTATTGGGATAAGTCCATATTTCTATATTCTAATCTCATCAAATTACGTATCTTCGGTGACTAACAAAGCAATCGTCGTGAACGAAAGAAGTCACAAGTCAGTACTTCATATACCGGAGGATGACGTAGAAGAATATACTGATACAACCTTTGCACCTAGTAGATAGTAGTCGAAATGAGAGATTTGCATTAATCTAAAGTTTTATTAAACACTTCTAAGTAATGTTTTGAAAATTAGTTCGGAAATTAAACCGATAAGATATGAAATTTAAGGTTTAAAAGTATGATTAGTATTAGATCACCATAAAATCAATATATAATAAAAATTAAACAAAATTAAAGAATTTGAAATATAATTTGAAGAAAGAGATTATCTTTATTTGTTAAAAAAGTAGAAGTTTAATTACTGTTAAATAAAAGTTAATTGCTTTATTTAAATTTTAAAAATTGGTTAATTTATAAAAACTGACTTATTAATTAATAAATTAAACAAATTTTAATAATAAAGTTTATTAAGGTAAATCAAATAGAAAAATTAGAAACTGAGCTAGAAAATTAATCAATTCAAAATTTTTACGATGAAACAATTAGAATGGTTAAAATTTTAAATCATTGCTTATAAGTTCTATTCGATCATTTTAACTTAGACATCGTAGAGTTAATTCAATAGATCAATTTTATAGAAGAAAAATATATACTGTCTTTTTCATACTCTAGAGTTAATTCAGGTGATCAATTTTATAGAAAAATATATCTTTTCTCTTGCATAAATTTTAAGAGGGGTGTAGACATAATTTTGAAGGGAGATGATGAAACGAGTGCCCTTAATAATCCACATATGAATAATTACTTTGCAGATTCTTCTTTGAACAATCATTTGATTACAACTTTTAATACTAATCTATCTTTATTAACTGAATGCTCATTATTTAATTAACTGCTATATGGTCCACCATCCACCTATGTGATGTTAAGGTAGCTTATTGATCCACTTAAATAGTGCCACTCTCTCATCTGCACCATTAAATTTATGTGAAGAAAAGCTGAAACAGATAACAACAACAACTCATCAATGCTTCCAATCTTGTTCAGGATTGCAATGACTCTATGCATGCCAACCTAAGCTCTACACATATGATGGGTGCTCTTAATGCGAAAAGCTGAAACAACTAACATCACCTGCTCATACTTGTACATACATCGTTCTCAAAAAAGGCCAACCAATAAAATCTCCACCAGTGTTATTTCCTTCTACTTCTCTAAGCTGCTTATGTTTCTTCTGTTTTCTTCAGGTCCAAGTAGTTTGATTCAACTGTCTACTTTTAAGTTGCGGTGCAGAGGATTCGGCCAAATGTTCCAGTCAGGCCTGTAGTTTTCACAATGATTAATCACCATTAATTACTATGCTAACTATCAATATCAGCGTTCCTGCTAAATTTGTAAAATTAATCATTTGCTGATCGAGGAACAGGTAAAGAGTGTTGCGTGAGCATGTGTCGAGTTTTAAGTTGTTAATTCTAATTATTAATTAAAACAAGATGAATCTGTACTTACTTTTTAAAAGGTTCTTCGAGTTCATGTTTCTCTGCAGACATATCCATTAATACCTACCCCGATACGTATTTTTTAAATTAGAAGAAATTGGTTTATGTGAATGTCAGCAACAAAGGAAAAGCTTTGGTTTCCAATATGGATTTTTAGAATTTTCCTCCGAGAGAAAAATAAACCCAATATAGGTTTACTTAGTACCTAAAATCAACCGAATTAGATACCTTAGCTCTTATCTAAATAAAGTATTAGTTAGTATGCACAAATGAAATTTTAAAAAATAAAACATTAGGATAATTATTCAACTAACTTCAAAATTATATGACTTTAGTTAGTTTAAATATTATTTTTATTGGGCTAAGTTTTTAACTCTAATTTTAATTTAGTTAAAATTAGATATTCAAATCAAACAATGGGACCTTTGTCATTTTATACATGTGAAACAATTTAAATTTATTCATTTTTATAGAACAGAAAAAAAAAAAAAAACTTTTATGTGCTCAAGTAATAAAAAGTCAACACGCAATACTTGCTGGATGAGGTAACCTTTTAATTCCCTAGCGAAGTCCAATATATTATGTCAATGTTACTATTCCACATGAATCGTGGCATCTTTAAATGCTTTTCCATAAGATCATTGATACATAAAAATGAGTTAAAAGGATACCCCATTCAATCAATACAACAAATAATTAAAAGCAACAATGAGATATCATCCATGTAGGGAACAATTGCTCAATGTTATAACCTTTTTTCTTCACATTCCAACATTATGCCACTCAATTATGTGATCTATCCGTGAATCACCTTCCTTTTTCACGTAGACTCGTGTTATTAGGTGTACCCCTTCGCTTATTATAAGTGAAGTTAGTAACAGCTGGCCAATCTTATCCATCATCTTCTTCTTTTTTTATTAGGATTAATAAGTTGTCAATATTACTGGGGTTAAGCATTGTTGTCCATTATTAATATAAATATGAAATGAGTAGTGATCATTAGCACAAGAGAAGCTAAAAAGTTGTTTGGACAATGGGGAGAGCAGCCATGAATCAATCATGATCATGGTCACCCCACTTCATATACTATATGCTGAAACAACCTTAGGAAAAAATGAAGGTGTAGTGGGATTCCCACTTCAACAAAGTATTAGTTTAATTAAGTTCCATGCATCAATGCTTAAAAAAGATGATGTGAGGTTTAGTGTTTACTATGATCAATCATTCCACCTGCGATTACGTAGATTCCACCGAATATTTGATAAACTTATCCGTATATGACACTAAATGAACTAGAAAGTGCATCGAACAAGTTCTAACGTTAATTGAAGTTGGTACAAACGTGGTACCTCTAACATTATCTTCCATTTACAATAGAATCTTCACTTGGAAGTTGGAAGTTATTTAATCAAGTTTTAAGCTACCCATCACGTGTAAACTCCCCTGATTGCATTTTTAACTGACATTTCTGGTAAGAATCAATAACTCTACCCGATATTCGATTGCCAAATTGATGAGAATACATAGTGCTAAACCACCAACATTTTGGTCCGTACATATCTGAAATATGATTACAATATTATAAATAAAGATATGCAGTGAAGTTACGGAATCTGAAGTCACCTTGGATGCCAAACTTGTGGCTTGAAAAAGGATAATGGTAAAAGTAAAACATCAAAAAATTGTAATGAAAGGTCATAAGGAATTAATTAGTGTTAAGTAACCAATTAAAAGGAAGAGAGAAACGTATGGTAAACTAAACCAATAAAATATTAACATAAGTGGGATTTGGTTAGGATTTGCTTGTCAGTATATATTCCATTGGCTCAATTTTTTTTTAATCCAATAAACTATCATATACTTAGTGGAAACGTTGACAACACTAACTACAATTATGTGGAGCTACAGAGGCATCGTATGGAGACGATAGTCAATTGTCCTTGGCGTGTACGTTAGGTGGTGGAAATATGACAAGAAGGGACCCATACCAACTCATTATCTGGGCAGGACAGCGGACTCCTTAAATTCTGTTTTTTTACAAGAAAACAAGTAATGATAAAGGAAAATTAAAACATTATTAAGTTTGATCATGATATAAAGATATGATTATTCAAAATCCTTATCATGGTATAGCAATTTTATTTACAGTCCAATAAGTATTAATTAAAATATCTTTTCTACTATATTCAAACCTTAACATAACATAACATTTGCACACGCAATGAAGGGTTAAAGGTGAGCCAGCCTTGGTCCCTGTGTTTCTCAACTTCAGACCTACAGATACAGATAGTAGGGCTTGCGTAAGCTTAATGAGTACTTGCCAGGTTCGATTACATACATAATAAAACTGCTATTATTGGGGAGGCAAAACGGGGTGGCAGGCAAGGCATGCCATGAACCAGTGGAGGGGTCCTAATTCCTCTTTGGTTCGGTTCTCAAAACTCTCGATGATCTATGAGTTTTGTACGAGTGACGTGATGACAGAAATTGCGGCCACTATTTCAAGTACGGTTCTGAAAATTTTTTGACCAGCTCGATAAAACTATCTGCCACCCGAAATGCGACTTAGTGACACACAGAATTATGCGTACGGCTAATTACATCTAAAGTAGTCAATAGCTTGTCAACTTGTAACCAGCTAGGTATTGCACTTTTAGTTTCTTTTTGTTCATTAAAACCCTTCAGAACTTCAAATGACCTTATCTTATGTAACCGTGAATCTAAAAAATCGTATCTAGTTTCAGAATTATATAGAATCCGAGTCAAAAGCGTTCAAAGGTGAGTTGGCGTATAGTGGTAGAAGTTTTAACTTTTTAAGACTGAATACACACACACACACACTACATGATAATTCGCTATAGTTTCATGTTTTTATGTTTGCTTTAACAGATAACAACAAGCAAATCGATCGGGACAGCACTATAACATAGTTGTATTCGATTACAAAACGTAGCATAGATTTGTCAAATTTCTTCCTTTATATTTTTGTTTTTTAGGCTTATTTGTTTGTAGAGTGCTCATCACTCCAAAAAGGATCATAAATAATGTAGACCAAACCATTTCCTGTTAAAAAAAATACAAGTTCTAATTTAAAAATAATTAGTTTCAGAAAGAAAAAAACATGCAATGACCGACGAAGGTAACTTGCATTTTGTCTATCATCCTCGGGCAGTGAATGACAACTTTACAAATTGTTTGAACCCTAATTCTAGTATGTTATTATAATTGCGCTTGTATTAATTGTGATCAAGTTTTATAAATATTTTAATAGTCTATAATTATAATATAATCCATAATTTATAATTTAAAACCTTACTTTGAATTGTAAATGCCAATTTTGCCTTGAAAAAAAGGAAAAGAAAGCTTGAAAGCAAAAGCACCCGCAACAGCTTTTGAGTAACAGTACAAAAACATCACGCACTGGAGACTGTTCGTAGTTTTGTGAATGATGAGCGTTTCCAAGTAGCCTCCGAGTCAGCCACCTTTGGCTTTTGCTACGCTCTGCCAACCAAACTTTCCTCTTTATTTCCTTTTTACCTCTTTCAACAGAACAAAGGCTTAAAACAGACGCTCAAAAGCCAAAGCTGCCTGAAGGCACTAACAAAACCTGGTACCGATTCCCGCTGTTTTAGTGTCTTATTAGCTTCAGTTAAGCGTTATTAGCTAGAGTGACGATTTCGTGTTCGGGAGGATATTCGTAATAATCATCACCAATACTAAGAAGAACATAGTTTCTTTCTTAATTCTAATTCGTTTTTGGAAAAAAATTTAAGAGGATATTCGTAATAATCATCACCAATACTAAGAAACATAGTTTCTTTCTTAATTCTAATTCGTTTTTGGAAAAAAAATTTAACATCCTCGTAAACTGAACAATATTATCCAAGCCAGTTCCAGAATTAGTGACCATATTTATAATCAAAAAAGATGGAAGAATGTATCTGAATTAAAAAGAGACAACAAATTTATCACGGTCGTCCATTTTAGCGGCAAAAGGAAGATAATAGTGTTGAATATTTGGAAAAAAATAAGAAAAACATTAAAAGTAGCTAGTGTTATTGACAAATTAAGATAGACAAATTTAGGTGATTTGAGAGGAGACATACTCGGGAGCTCAATAAGAAGATGTGAAGGCATCGTAGTAGTTAAAAATTGTAAAAGAAAAAAGAGAGGCTTAAGAAGAATTGGAAGAATCAGAAACAAGTGATCAAGAATGATATGATAATATTGGAACTTACCAAGAATATGACCCGTAAAAGAAAACTTTGACATAATAAATTCAGATAAAAGATTCCTCTAAAAAAGAACTTTTTAATTCTCACAAGTCTTTTAACTTTTTTCTCTTGTAATTATCCTAAACTTGTAATAGCAATAATTATTTCTTAGGAATTTATCCTAAACTTTTAGCTTGATTTAATAGTTTTATTATTATTATAATTATCTTTCTCTTCATGTTAATCGTTTGGAAACAAATTCTCTACTAATTAGAAGTAATGTTGACAAATTCTCTACTAATTAGAGGTAATGTTGTGTATTACTAAATCTTTCCTAACTATTCGTGTCAACAATATTTGTTCTTAATGTTGTTATTGTATTATAATTATTCATTTGTGTTTAAGCATTATCATTAAATTCTAAAATTATCAACCATGAAGCGAAGAAATTGAAATCCTACCATCGAATTTGATGATGAACTTGTTATAAAGTAATTATTTAACCATCCTTTTTGCTCTCTCATTAACCCTTAAAATCATTTTTGCTCACTGAAAAGACCCTTCAACAACACATCCAATTAATTAGCTATGTCCTTATAAATCTAATCCCTGAAGCTGACGCGTACATTTATAGGCAGGTTGTTAAGAAGTGACACAATTTTGATTCGGAAAGGATTATGTTTACGCCGCAGTAATCTTGCATAATCACTAGTTGTCAAATTAAGTGTCATGTCTCTTAATGCCCTTTTAGTGGCTCTAGTGAAGTGGTTAACAAGCTAAAGCGATAATAGATAAAAGTAGTAATCTCCTCGTCACTTTAACACAAACTAAGAAAGCCGCCCAACTTGTAGGACGGTCCTCCTCCATCATCTAAATTGTTTTTCTTTGTAAATTCGACTCTAAAGCAATAGCAACACGATAATAATCACCAGACCCAATTTTGATCACATCAGTGATGAGTAATAGACATTACTGATATTTCACTAAATAAAGCCTAATGTTTGTCATTTAAGAACAAAGTGGCTGGTGTGCTCTCTGTTGAATAAAAGAATGGCTCGAGTTTTGATTTTGGAACAAATCATAATTCAATACTATGCTATGATTAAAGAATTAAAGTATGGATACTTGGACCCCAGTATCCTAAAAAACCCACCCAACGGTTTTCTAAGTTTGATTTATTAATCAACTTCAAAGTGCATGCTATACCTATATGGTGTATGAGTATTAAAAATATAAGCACATATACATTCATATATATATATATATATATACACATACACATATATACATATATACACTCCCGAGTCCCGAATCCTGAGCCCGAGTGCGCGTCCTGTGGATAAACCGAAAGAAAGCCAGCGAAAATGGGACCCACAGGGACCCCACTTCTCATGCAAAATGACGACATAAATCACCGAAAACTAGACAGAACCTCTAATCTTCGCTATGCCAAATCTCACTACAATCGCTTATAGGCTATAGCTGCTTCTCTCCTTCTATAAATATACCTCTTGTATTCTTCTGTCACCTCTCAAAACTCGCCTCTCTTCCTCATCTCCATCACCCATATTCGCATCATTTTCTGTTTTTCTGTTTCTCCGGAAAATGGCTGTAACAGAACCCTTCAACGCTACCGCAGCCACCCCCAATCCGTCAGTCGGACAACACTCGCCGTGGCACTCACCGGTTCCATACTTGTTTGGTGGCTTAGCTGCCATGCTTGGTTTGATTGCTTTTGCTCTTTTGATTCTCGCATGCTCTTACTGGAAGCTCTCTGGTTACCTTGACAATGGCAACGGTGATGGAGAAAGGGACTTGGAGGCCGGAGAAGGAGGGAACAAGACCGGGGACGGCGAGAAGCAAGGCGTGTCGTCGTTTGCGGAGAAGTTGCTGGTGATTATGGCTGGTGAAAATAAGCCAACTTTCTTGGCAACACCAATGTCTAGTAGGTCATCTTCTTTCGGTGACACTAGCAGTAGTAGTGATAAGAGCTGCTCTTGTAGTGAAAAGTCTGAGAAATTGGAGAATGGTAGTGGGGTTCAAATGGTGAAGCAGGGGAGTGGTGATCATCGTCATCAGGTAGTAGTAGTAGAACAACAGAGTCAGAGCATGGAGACCCGTGAGTCTTCAGATCAAACTCGATGATTCTTTCTTTGTCTTTTCTTTTGTTTAGGTTATCTCTTTTAGATAGATCTTAGATCTTCAAAGTGCCAGAGCGAGAGCACTGAGTTGGCTCTCTGGAGAGGTGTTGTCTGTATATGATCTATGGTGTGAAGTTCTAGTAAACTTTTTTTCCCTGGTTAGGTTTCCAATTCGGAAATTAAAATTTTGTTCAGGTTTAACGGAAGAACAATCTATTCTTCTTCATCTTCTTCTTGTACTTATTAGTTAATCTGTCACAAACCTACGAACCTCAATTCATTAAACTTTCAACTTTGAAACCAAAGTGACCTGACAGAAGTGAAGTCTTCATCAAATACATGCAAATTCCAGGGACATCTTCAAAGTTTTGAGGCTCTTCTCTCTAGTGAGACTGCAGATTTCAATCTTCAGAGAATGAAATTGAAAAACATAATGCAGGGTGGTAAAGAAGGGCACGCGTGCCATGCACGTGTGAGACCATTGGGTGCAGGTAGGGTTTTTAGGCTTGTAGCTGTTCCTGATGCGGCGAGATGAAATTGCAAGTTTCAGAGTCTTTAATGAGAGTCTAGACACTTTCATCCTCCTCTCTCTTTTGTCTCGTAAAAGTCTTGCTTCACATGACTCTTGCACATCTGCAACAGTTCTGAGTTGGTGCTTTGGTGGTGTTAGTCTTCCTTTACTAATTGTCAATTCATTGACCGAGGTCCACCGCCAAAATTAATTACTGCAACAATATACTATTGTAAACACTAATAGTAAATATATATCTGTGTGATTCAACTACAAAACGACCTACTTTTCACTGGATGTGGACATATCATACGTAGGAGCTTTGAGTTCAGTGAAGCTTCGGGCTTGCTAACAAAAACTCTTTCTGTGTTGGCATTAAAGATTCTGATGAAACTTTCTGTACTTAGATTTCTGTTTCCTATCTTCTACTTGTGACCCTTTTTTCTATTTCTAGTTAACAATGACAATCTTCGTCGCTTGTACAACTTTTTTGTGATGTAAGCCACTCTTACTCGTGTATCAGGAAAGTTGGTGAAGCGTTGCTGTTATGAAAGTAGTTTCAATTTGTTGCGGCAGGTGGAACATCGAGTTCACATTAAACCTGCCAAAATTTTCCTTTCCTTTCTTTACCATTAGTTCATAAGTTACTCCATACCTGATTAAGCAAAGTACAAACTGAGATTACGGAGAAGAAACGCACAGAACTAATAAAGCCAAGTAAAATGCTCTCTCAATTTTTGTACCTTAAACGAAACCCTTGTACGATCCATGGAATAAATATATATATCTTTTCATTAAAAAAAAAGAGAACCGTGTACCATTTCTGGAACAAATTTAATACAAGGAAAACTAAAATAACAGTCTACTAGCGCAAGGTTCTGCTGTACATTGCGCCGTTCCTGTCCCTGATAGATATCCCAAGTACATTGCCAAGTGTTGCGTATGCATGCCCCTATTCCTGCTTTCGCAAGCTTCATGTGGCATTCTTTGGAAGATGCTGTACTATTTCTGTTGGATTATTATTACTACTTTTTTTCCTTTGTCGAATCATTTTGTATTGTCTCTTATTCCATTTCAGGGAGTAATAAGACTTTTTGTTTTTTTACGTGGAGAAGACTCTCAATAAAAATTGATAGAAGCTTGTCAATTTATATAGTCCTTCTCTAACTAAAATTTAAAAATCAGATAACATATAATCTAAATCAACATAAAATAAAATCTGAACTTAAAGAAAATATTCTGATAACATCTTTGACTGTTTCAAAGTCACATGTTCAACACTCCTCCTTGACTTTGATAC
>JAOQMQ010000008.1:760622-774683 GCA_027563845.1 Erythroxylum subrotundum
TTTTAATTTTCAAAACTATGAAAATTGGAATTGAATTTTTGAATTGGATTGGAAATTAAATTTGGAATTGGAATTGGAATTGGATTTTAGAATTGGATTGCAAATTAAATTTGGACTATTTTGCAATTTTTAAAAAGTTTAAGGACTATTTTATAAATTTAAAAAATATCCTGAAACGGTACCCGATACCGACCGGTACCGGTACAGTTCCATTCCAGAGCTCAATCCGGTACCGAGCCCGGTACGGTATTCATAACATTGGTCAAGATTGCATTTTAGGCTTAAGGATCTTATGGTTTCAGTCATTTTGTGTTTCTACATGTTTAGTTAAAGTCGAGTCTTTTGATGCTTTATTACTCTCTTATCATCTGAGTATTGATACTTTTCTACAAATAAAGAGATATTATATTTCGTTATAGTTTAGTTTTAAAATATATTTTATTTTTAAAAGCCGAGTTATATTTTATTTATATTTATTATTTATTATTTATTTATTGTAATTTTAGTTTCAATTTTTTTAATGTGCCAGTTTTACTTATTTACTCTTTAACCTGCATCACTCTTTTATTGTCACATTTGCATATGGGTCTACTGGAAACAGCCTCTCTACTATAGGGATAAGGCTGCGTACTATCAGACATCCCCAGACCTCGCTTCATTGCGGGACTTCAGACTGAGTGTGATGATAACGATGATGATGTGTACAAGCGACGATGTCAAGCATAGATGACTAACAAGTAACGTGATGTGACATTTTGTTGATTAAGTTGATATCATTGTTAATCACCTTGTAAGTCGATCGCAGGTACAGAACTTTAACAAATTGGTATCAAAGTCAACAGTTACGTGCGCGGAATCCTCGCTGCACGTAGTCCGCGACTGCCCTCATGCTCGTCAATTGTGGACTGCTTTTCCTGTTCCCGACAACTTCTTCACTCCTCCGCTTCGGGAATGGCTCCTCCACAACCTCCAACACAGCCATCAAGTTCTTGGGCACGATTGGGCGACGCTCTTCGGCATTTCATGCTGGTTCCTCTGGAAATGGAGGAATAAGGCACTTTTTGAAGAGTCCTTTACTTGGCCTTCCTCACCCCGATCTTTTATTTTGTCTTATGCAGGTTGTCTCCGGCATGCGGTTAGATGGCACGGTCGGGCGTTTCCTACGGGCCCACCACCTCGGTATGAGAGTCATATCGGCTGGCGGACACCTCCGACGGGCTGGATCAAGCTCAACACAGATGGTGCCTCCAAAAGGTCCTCGCAGACTGCCACAGCAGGGGGCCTTTTGCGCGACAGTGACGGACGCTGGAGGGGTGGATTCTCCCACAATATCGGCTGGTGCTCAACCGTGGACGCGGAACTTTGGGGCGTGTACACTGGCTTGACCCTGGCTTGGCGGTCAGGCTATCGCCGGATTGAACTTGAAATCGACTCCATGGCCGTGGCGGACCTTCTCTCCTCTGCTGCTCAGCGCTCAACGTCGTCCCATTCCCTCGTTCGACGGATTCATGAGCTGTTCGCCAGGAACTGGACTGTTGTTCATCGACACGTGTATCGAGAGAGCAACAGATGTGCAGATTGGCTAGCTCATTATGCCAGTCATTTAGCTGTTGGAGTAACTTTTTTCCCACCTCACCCGTTGGGTGCCACCACATCCTTTTAGAGGATTTGTCGGGAATTTGTTTCCCTAGACTTAGTGTGTAATTTTTGCTTATCTTCCCTTCAAAAAAAAAAAAAATAAAGCTTTTGTTAAGATGTATCAAAAGGATTGGCAAAGGCTCCGAGAGGAGTGTCAAAGAGATCAAGTGGAGCTTTCTAATCGAATTGAAGATTTTTTTCAAGATTTGGTAGCCACCAAGGTGGACGGACAACAGGGAGATATTATTGTTAGCGAAAATGACATAAATAATTAAATTGGAATGAGTTATCTGAATGCAAGACATCGTGAAAAATCACTGCCTTAAGTCAAAAATTTCCTCTCTATTGTGCAGCAAGACAACGGGATCCGACCTCAGGGTTAACGCCTCTTCCGCCAGCTTCGGTGCACTCTAAAGGGAGGAGTAGGAATTGTCTCCGTGAATTAACAAAAACAAACAAATGTAAATTGAAAAGGTAAGAGAATTTGTGTGTAAAGAAGTCTGTTTGTGAGAAGCAGCATTGTATGGAGAAAAAATGAAAAACAAGTACGATAGTATGAGAAGAAGTGGGGGAAAAACAAATGCGTGGGCTATATTTATATATATAGAGAGAGAGAGAGGAGAGCTTTATACGTTAACCATGACATAAAGAAATATTAAAGTATGTTAAAGTTATGAACGTGTGTTATGGAATTAAAGAGGATCCACGTGAGTTAATAAACAAAAACGTTATTAACGTTTTATAGGGTAATAAAAGTTCTAAAACAATAACGCTAACAATCTCCCGTTTGGTCCAAAACTTGAGAAACAAGTCGTAACAATTTAGGAGAAAAAATAGGTGAACAACCAGGTGAACTAAACTTCATCCTCACCGCCAACTTAGTCTTGTTAACAACAGGTACACTAAACTCTCCCCTTGCTATTACGACCCTTTTCGCATTCTTGCTTATGTTGGTTCGGAGGTTTACAAGCTGGATCTTCCCTCCACTTTAAAATTACATTCAGTCTTTCATCTATCCTATCTCAAACCTTTTTTTTAGACTTCAGTACCTGTTACACCTTCTCTACCGATTGTCTCTCAAGGAGAAATCCATCCTCATCCCTAGGTTGTCCTTGACTATTGTATATTTCATAATCAGTCGCAAGCCTTGGTTCAATGGGAGGGTCTCTCCCCTGCCGAAACTTCTGGGAGGATATTTCCTTCCTCCGTACTCGTTTTCCTTCATTTACACATGAGGACAAGCGTGATATTAATGGAGGGAGTGATGAGTGATGTTATGGATAGATTTTTCAAAAGACACATGTACAAGCCAAGCGACGTGGGGCACAGATGGATAGCGAATGTTGTGATGCGACATTCTTGAGTTCCAACTATTGTGATTTTTGTTGATTAAATTGTATTGTCTTCAAATTCTTAGTTGTTATCCTACTAGTTAGCTTTTAAGTCTTGAACATATATATAGTGGATTACTGTTTTATAGGAAGTAGTTATTGATTTTTTGTTTAAAAGGATTTTACGATGGAACTGAGGAGAAAAAATAAAATTATTTCAATAATCAGTGTTACAAAGATCTGTAGGTTCTCTCTTAACAAGCCCACTTTTGTATTCAACATAGGTCATAAAGGAAGACAACCCCGAAAATACTCCTTTTTATTGGAATCATAGGTTGATGCATGTCATTGTTAATTGTCCAATAACTCGATTGTAGATACGAGACCATAACAATCTCCAGCCTTCTTCGACGTGTTAGAAGGAGGATGCCAAATTTACTTTTGAATGTATCTCTAGTATTTTATTATAGGATTTAGGATAACATATTTTAAAGTGATATTTTTTAATTTAGTACTTAAAATTTTAAATTTTTAATTAATTCTCTAATTTTTTAACTTTATCAACTCAATTCAAAACGTTAGTTCTATTAGTATTTTACTGATTTGATCAATAATTTTTTTATATGACATAGAGATGTATATATGAAAAAATAATTATCAATTAATCATTTACATGGACCTGTTTTAGTCCATATGTAGATTAATTGGAAATTAATTTTTTACGCGAAAGCTTATATGTCATTAGTTAAAAAGAATTTATTAGTTAAATCAGCAAAATGTTAACATAATTAATATTTTAATATGAGTTGTTAATATTATAAAAATTGAATGCTTAATTTAAAATTTTAAGCACTGAATTAAGAAAACTAAAAAAAATCGAATGCTTTACAGTTTATTATCCCTAAAATTTATTATTTTTTATTTTTCATGAAATTTGTATTTAAATTTTTGTTTTATGATATAAACATCTTAGCTAACTCTTTCTACTTTAGTTTCATGTCTTTTCTTTTCCTCGAGTCGAGTGAATATTTATAAAAATAATTTTGCATCGTCACAAGATTAAGGTTGTACTTGGTACACAACTTACAAAGATTATATGACTAAAAATGTAAAAGCCCTCCCTGCTACGAGTTCAACACCTCCTAATGCAAGGAATTGAAAATTCGAAACCACAGTTTAAATCATGCACACAAAAAAAAAGCTCTAAATTTCAAAACAAATAAACAACTCTTATTTTGTAACTTCTATTTAAGTTCCTAAAAGTTGTCTTCGATTTCTCTTTGGCCTTTGCAATGATGGCAAGTAAAGTATTCGTTCCATCTTGAAGTCTTTATCTTATGTGTCGTCCTCAAGAGTCAAGTCAAGGTGCCAGAACTTGGAAAAATCAGCCAAAGTTGAAGAGGATTGTTAAGTTTCCCACCAGTCGAAGTCCATGACAGGACAAATTGATCAATACACGTGGAGGTGGTGGTCAGAGGTATACGACCAAGTCAAGATCAACTGCTTTTGGCTCTTATTACAGGACATTTAATTTAATTGTTTGATAGGAGCTATTTTCTTTGTAATAATAGTGAAACTTTCAGACAAATCATAAGTTAGCATTTATAGATTTGTACTCTCTACTAATCAGTTATTTTCAAAATTTTGTACCAGTTAACACTATTAGAGCTACTAGTGCATGCACCTTTCTTGACTATAAGAATTAAAGCTATTTATTTATGGAAGATCTATGGTCAATAATGAGGTCAGTATCTTATCAGGACTAAAAATAGGGAGATCTCGGTTAGTTAGCACTTTGAATTAATGGTGGAAATTGGAATAACATATAGTGGATGTTTATGACTTTTGTGCATTAATACGACTTATTCGGCAATATGCAGTAAGTGGTATCAATAGTAAATTACGGGAACTGGTCATCTGAACCCGTAATTTCCACCTTATTTGTGTACCCTTCCAAAGGCTCAAAGTTTAAGGAGCTTTAACAACGTCCTAACTACTCTCAAGCTCTCTTAAATTCCAAGTCTTGTTAGTTGTTTCACTACTATAAAAATCTCAATACTTTGTATCTTCCATAACTTTTTATACAACTCATCTTAGATCTTCCAATTAAGTGGCTCATTTGACTTGGTTAGATTCACGTAGTCAATGATCCAATATTAATTTATTGAAGAACTTGCATTGTACGTTGTTACGTACATTGTTAATGGAGGATTATAAACCGAACCTTTGAAAAATAGCAGTGGGAAAGCTAAAAAATATATGGATTCTTTGGCGCCTCTTGGGCCCTCTCGTCATTGCTAACTAGAGAAAGCTTGTGGCCGCCGATTTTGACCGAACCATTGATAAACAGTGACAGTATACGACGTGTATAGGTGCGTTAGGTCGGAGAGAAGTTCATCAGATTAAAAATCATTAATGCCTTTGAAGAACATGCAAGTCTATGAGAAAATATTTTCTAGTGGGATTGAGTAGACTATAGAGTGTTAATTTGAAGTCTAAATTATGACTTTGTGTATTTGGAAAATTTAATATTTATAAAGGTTTAACAATGATTTTGAGTTTTGAATCGGAAAAATCTTACATTGGGAAGTGTATAACAAGATAGGAGACTTGAACATATTGTGAAATATCTACCTAGGATGTTGCTATTACAAGAAAATTATTGAATTCATGCGATCCTTAGGTTTTTCCTTTTATGAACATTTTATAGATTGAGCTTGCTGATAAACACAAGTGTTTACTTTTCCACTTATTTCAAACTCTTAAAAATTTTAAGATAAATGAATTTACAATACCAACATCAATACCAACAAGATCTGAGGAGGTACAAAAGTACATAACCTTATTTTTAACCAGTAGAAAGGTTGTTTCCGATAGACTCATGAAAATAATAATAATAATAAAAATAAATATTTATAAATAAATATATAAAAACGTAACAAAATCAATAAAACAATAGATATAGAACAAGGTAAGAATAAAAATAAAAGATAAAATAGGTAAATAAATATACGAACAAAGAAGGAGGAAAGTAAATAATAAATCAAACAAGTCATTACAAGAAAATATTTATGTTAAATATAGGACATAAGCCTTGAGGCCTTGAAGGAAGATGACTAAAAGACACATGAGAAAGAAAAGCACCTTTTTATGTGAGATTTTTTACCCTTATTTTAGTACGTTATAGTTTTCAATATCGATAAATTTCAACATAGTCATATCATTCTTGATCATCTCTTTTTAATTCTTCTTAGGCCTTCTTTTGTTCTCTTATAGTCTTTAAGTAAAATTTTCTCACATCTTCTCACCGAAGCGCTAGAATATCTCGCAACATGTCTAAACCACTTAAGTCTTGTCTCGCTTAATTTTTTTTTATTAATATTAGCCACTTTTATTTGAGTAGTATGTTTTTGTCACATTATAAAACTCCTGAAGCACTTCTCTATTTAAGTCACCATAATCTAATATGGTAAATTATGTCTTCATTGATCTCTCCATTACTTTGAATAATAGATTCTAAATACTTAAACACTCTTTTTGTAATATAACTTTTGAACCAATTTTTACCTTCATACTGAAAGTTGTCTTATGACCTGAAAAATTACACTTTAAGTTCTTAATCTTAATCCTACTTAATTTAAAATCTTTCGACTCTAACGTATCTCTCTAAAATTTTAACTTGACATTGATAACAAACAATATATACAAAGACATATCCTTTTGTATATTCACGGTAAATTTATCCATAAATATAGAAATCAGCATATCCTTTTTTAAGATTTTGATTATTCATATAATGAAGAAGTCTTCCAATAGAAATGATAATTACGAGATATTATTAAGATGGAAGAGAATAACATGTCAATATTATATGATGCAACCTATTCACTTAACTATTACAATCTATATGCTTGAAATTAACGGAACTTACTTTCGAGATCAGTTCTACTTAGCAGTGAAAATTTTAATCCAACTTTAAAGTTCGGACCTTAAGATGATCAAGCTCCCCTAGACTGTTCCTAACCCTAACTAATGGCAGTTCAAGCTTAGCCCGACTTGACTTAGCCTGCCGAACCAAATTAAAAGACTAAACCTAAACCTCCACTTATTTTGCAGGCCTGTTTCTAACGGGCTTCTGGCTGAACATTGAAGGATAATATGCCCATGAAAAAGAACCAGATTTGAAAGTGCAATACGTGGTTTAATGGGCTGTATGCGTCACCGATTGCCCACAAAACCGGTAGTTTCATGGCATATGTTATGCAGACGAAGTGTAAGGTATCAAGAAGGATTAGAAGCATGACGAAACAATGGAATGAATAGAATTAAGCCACCATCGTCCCACATAAGATAAGAGTACAAAAACTCATGTCAAAAGAAATAGGCATAGGAAGAGAATATGAAGATCCAATTGGTCGCATCTCTTATGAAAGATTTAACAAGTAAATTAGCAGGAATAACTAGTGAAGGTCAAACAGCAAAACCGCAACAAAGGAAAGAGCACTTCTCTATGACCAGCCACACCACCAAGCTCTGCTATCCTTCTTGAATTATGTTGTGAGAGACGACGCCAACTTTTGCGTAAACTTAACCACTTCCAGACTGCAGCGTGTTACTCAACCTACATCAAAGATTATTCGTCGATTACGAAATTTTTTGGATCAAACAGAATAACAGAGACTGGAAATATTCAGACAAAAGGAAAAAAAAAAAGGTAAGCATCTCTCCTTCTTTTCATTCACGGGTTGGACTTGTAAATATATTCGTGGTTACTGCCATAGGATAGACTGCAAAGTTAATACGTTTGATGCCGTAGTCCATGTTCCCATGTTTTTCTGTGTGGTAGTGTAATTCTGCTCATGATCATGGACCCTGAAAGAAATTCTTCTATAAGAAACTTACCAATCCAAGCCCTCAAATAGACCTTCTCCTTTGATGGCAGAAGTTTTAAAAATTGACCATTGTCTATTCTTTATCTTGTGTAATTCTAAAGCTTCAGTCACAGCAGCATCGTCAAGTGCACCAGGAAGATCCTATAGTTATCGAAGAAATCATCTTAAAAACAGGACAGGAAAATGCCAAAAATTTGCTGTATAAATCACAAAAAGATACATTTATGCATTGAAATGGAAGAAAAAGCCCTAAATGCAACTTCTTTCTCAATTAACTATCAAATAAGTTGATGTAAATTTCTGCAGCCATCTAACAAGTCTTCGACAATGCACAACTTGGTAAGACCGAACCTGCTTGTTTGCAAAGATGAGAACAACAGAACCTTTTAACTCTTCCTCCTGTCGAAAAAAACACATGAAATGCTCTCATTTATCATCAGGAAGGAATGCATCAACTCTCAATGTAATTCAGAATTCATAAATGAACGGAACAAATTTCATCATGAAGTATGGATCATTTTCTTTTTGTTTAAAAGAAGAATGGAAAATGATCTTTCCCATGTGCTTGTGTATATTGTCTATTCTCACCTACTAGTACAATTCCAAGTAATACGGAACACAAATGGTCCCCTCACATGCTCATGCACAACACCACTTCAAATTTTAAAAAAGCAGAACCAAAAGAACTTTTAACCCCCAGAGAGAGTATGGGTACATGATCACTACTATGGACATGTTTAATTAACCCTTGTTAACAATTTATTGAGCAAAGCAAACATATCTTGCAAAACCTTTTCCTCACTTATTGCAAAATTAGACTTTTGAAGTGATTGCATAAATGGTACATCTTAAATTGGCTGTGGGAATCCTAAGCTGAGTATTAATCCCACCAGTAACATCTTCAGCCGATTTCTTGCTCACATATATCTCCATCATGACCCGAAAAAAGGTGATAGAGAGAGATTACATCGCTTTCATAATTAAAGTATTCAAATAAGCCCAGATTCTTGTTAACATCTAGCTGGCCAGCCATCAGCATAAACAACTCTAGAGAAGTTAACGTCCATTGCACAGCTTATTTCAATTTTATAAGTAATAATATAACAAAAATTAAAGTGCATAATTGTTTTTGATGGGTAGGCCAGCAGTTATATCTCTTTTTAAAAGGCAAAGATAAAATGGAGTTAAGCATACCTCCAGAATTGCATGAAACTCATCCTTGGCTATCACCAATCTATCAGTGTCACTGGAATCCACAACATAGATAATTGCTTGTGTGTTGGGAAAATAACACCTCCAATATGGCCTGTCATAAAACACAAAGAAAGCAGATTAAAAACTTATGAAGAATCAGTTTGATTAACAAAAGGGTTAAATATACTAGGACCTCCTTTAGCTTGACATTTTCTCATTTCAATTTTATATTTTAAAAACTATCATTTATCCTCTTATAGAATTGTTCAAATAACCTTCCAAGTCACATTCTGTTAGTTTTTCATCTATTCTTTTATTAAAAACGATGTAAAAGACAACAGAAAAAATTGAAATTGATGTGAGCATTTGATGCACAAGAGCTTAGAATTTATAACAGAAATAAAAGAAGATAAATACCCAATCATAAGCTTTAATTTGGTGGAGTGAAGAGTGGAGTTTAGATGACAGCAAAGGCAACAAGGGCTGATTTGTTTTTTTTTATGCTATGTTTCTTATTAGATATGAAGTAATAGTAAGTTAGATATATTATAATAGTTTTTTAAGGCTCAAACTTATTTAAGAATAAAGGATCCTTTAGAGTATGATTCAATTCTATTTTGGATATTTTAATTAGGAATTCTTTTACTACTACAATAAGGGTTCTAATAACTTATATATGTGTGCGTATTCAACCCTTCATTAAAGGGTACCCCTGAAATTTTTCAATAAATTTCAATTTGAAAATGTGATTCTTTCTCTAAGTAACTATTAGACCCTAAGAGTGATTCTTAATTGCCTACCCTCTATTGTTTGTTCACCTCATTAAAATTCCAACTACCAAAAACTTAGAATTCTAGCCAGACCAACCCTAGAATTCTACTGATACCTACTCTAAAATTCCAGCTATATCAAACCTAAAATTCTACCTATATCAAACCAGAAATTCCAACCATATCAAAGATGAAATTCTAGCAACCTAAACAGATAATCCAGCAACTAGATTTTATAGGTTTTGTGAGTTCTAACTAATAGTTTGATATCTCTTCTATTCTTTGTACATCAGCATTGATATCATTTTCATTTTCATTCATTAAACAACAGCAAAGAGTAAGCAAGTATTCAGAATCTAGCATACCATATGGCACATCTACATCTTTTCAGAAACAAAAATAGGTGTCATATAACCTAACCAATTAGTGAATGATCACTGAAAAGCTCAAGCAAAAAAGAATTCGATAATGAGGTTCTTTAATCCACATGAAGCTGATTCTGCTTTTAAAAAGACATATTACAACTAATAATAATAATAAGAATGAAGCAAACAACTCAGAAGTTACCTGATACTCGTTTGCCCACCTACATCAACAAACAAGACAAATGCCATCAGGATAAGATACTAACTTGAATTTAATTAACAAGATTCCAGCAATACTAATCAATTAAAATTTTAAAATACTATGTATCTTAATGAGCAACTTAATCCTAGAACGTTGATATTGATTCTGCATGAATTAGTCCACACAAGAACTAATAAAGCACTGGAACATTATGCAGAGCAGTAGCTCTAGTCTAGTTGTGACATAAATATCATTAATTAGGCAAGAAGGGGAGATGTTAATGGCTTGGAAGGGATAGACATGAGGGACAATAAATTGGCATACCAAGGTCCCATACTTGAAATTTGATATTATTGTATTGAACAGTTTCAACATTGAATCCAATTGCTGCATTGGAAAAACAAACTGATTAGAAATAAGACAAAGAACAATAGGCAAAGCAAGTGTTAAACTTATTTAATTTAAAAAATTGAATTCTTAGTATGTCCATCAACTAAGATCTTGAAGCACAAAACTTTGAATCAACCAAGTCTAATACAATAGAGCTCATGGACGAACTAGAGAGCAACATAAAAGAACTGATCAGATCCAAATCTTTTATTTCCCATATTCGGAAAAAAAATTCTCGGCAACTAAAATGAACACGAAATCTACGTAATTACGGAGAAATATACGTACTCGGAATAGTGGAGACAACTTCGCCCATCTGAAGTCGATCTGAATCAAATTACAAGTCAAAACGACAATATCATCAAAATCCAACAAATACCCATTATTCAAAAACTAAACGAGGAATTAAAAGCTTTTTTTTTACGAAAAAAGATAAACATTACAGAGAATTGTGGTTTTGCCGGCATTGTCGAGGCCAAGTACGAGGATCCTGGCCTCTTTGTTGCCGAAAAGAGAAGAGAACATCTTCGTAAACAATATACCCATCTTGGTTATTAACGAGAAACAGAAATTAGAATTAAGGATCAGATCTGCGAACAAAACAGAGCAGCCCTGTTCCTCTCTGCATAAACACAACCAAACGGCTCTCAGAAACGAAAACTACTACACGATTATAGTTATCCCCATACATATGAAATGAAAGTAACGTGCCTGAAGAGAACAGAATAGGGTCTGCCCGCGAAACGAATTGTCTTTCCAGGGGCCGAAACGTAAAATCGAAAATTTTGTGGACTGGAGGAGGAAGAGATAAAGAGAGTTCGTTTGTTGTTTGTGATTTTGATTTGGGAACAGAGTCGAAGAAACGGAGGAGGATGGAAGCTGCGTACAGAGAGGTAACTCAAGGGTGACGTGGATTTCATTCTCTACTCATCTTGCCATGTCATCAAATGCCTACGTATTCTCAGGTGATGACGTGGTACATCTACAATTAGTGTCTCCATTCTCCGTTGCTTTTTATTTGCTTTCATATGTATTTTGTAAATTAAAATTTTAAGTTAGTTTAAATAACAATTTATTGAAAATACGTTGTTTTATAAAGTTTATTTTATAAATTAGTTAATGAAAGATAACAATAAATAAAATTCAATATATAAATTAGAGTTATAGTTTAAGGAATTAAGGTAAGATTTAATTGGTTAATTTTATTTCAGCATTTTTAATAAATATTTATATATATCGATTTTAGAATTAAACGGTTCACATAATTATGAAATTTTTCACTAAACAAGGATATAATTATATAACTTATATTTTATTAATTTTTATAGTTTTAATAATTAATATTATCTCATTTATTGTTATATATTAATAAATATTTATAATATATAAAAAACTATTTAGACAATAATCACCAAAACAATATTTTCTAATTTTTTGCATCAAATTAGAAAATATTTTTATTTGAAAATAAATAATTTATTTGTTAGTTTTAATAATTATTTATTGAAAATAAGTTGTTGTGTAATATTTTATAATTTAATAGATTATACATAAATTAGAGTTTAAATTTAAGGAATAAAATAAAAATTAATTGGTTAATTTTTATAATTTCAATAATTTTGATAGATAGTTATAAATACCGATTAATCAGTTCACATAATTAAGAAATTTTTTACTAAATATAAGGATATAATTATACAATCATTAATTTTGTAGTTTTCATGGTTAATATTATTTAATTTATCTTTACACCGCAATACATAAATAAAATTAATTAATGATAAGAATTATAAATAATTTAATATAATTTATGTAATTAAAATAAACAAAAAAAATTAATTAAATAATTATTAATAAATATAATTAAATTTAAAATATCTTCAAAACACGTAAATTTCAAATAAAATTTTGATTTGATAATTAAAATATATTTAAAATGAATATTAATTAATAAATAAAATTATATTTTCTAAATTATTTATTTTTAATTAACTAAAGCTAATTTAACTAATATGTAAGCATTAACAATTAAATATGTTTTAAATTTTACTTGAAAGAAAAATGAAAAATAAAAACAAAAGTTACAGTCAACCATACGTAAGGTAACGACCTTAAAAGTCTTTGGTCCTAAATTCTGCAAAATTTAGCTGTTTTGTCTACTCTGAGTGGAAGAGGCCACAGTTTTCTGAAAGCAATACAGATGTCAGTCATATTTTGAGTGTTCACGGTACAGAATATCAACTTCGTTTCGTTTCCACTTTTCACGTTTTCACGTTCTCTTAGCATTTTAGTCAATCATCAACTAAAGTCACAATCGTCTATCTCTTGTACATTGTTCCAATCTCTTGTTTAACTAAAATAAGACTGTAGAATATGGTGACTGACTCAGCTTAGCTAGAGGACTCGTCCTCTAGAAGGACATACAAGTCTTCGAATAGCTAAATGAATATAAACCAAACAAGATGTTTCCTGTGCTTTGTTTAGTTTACAGTAGGAAATTAGGTTCTTATGTGTTATGCTAGACTAAATCTAGATAAAAGAGAAGAAGTTGAATAGCTAAATCAATGGCTACAAAAGTACAATTTTATACATAAAGTGAAAATATTTAATATAGATTAAAGTTTGGATCTATCTACTTCCTAGCGAGGATTAATACCCTCATTAATCCTTAATTAAGTATGCCTCTAGAGCTAGACCTAGTATTTGGTCACTAATACTATTCAAACTTGTAACATCCGATACCTTATAATTTTCACGATGCATTGTGTCATCTTTCAAAGTTTCCAGCTAGAATTTGTCGATAACCTTATCCTGAATCCACATTTTCCAACCCCTTTGCCACACTTTTCCCTATAACAGACGTGTGCTGCACTCCTCTTGGACAGCCAAGCCCCGTTTTCTTTCAAAGCCATTTAGTTAGAGCTGTTTTTTGCCAAAGTTTTGACACAACTTCTAATTTTCAAGTTTCAACTTCAACTATACTTATACTTGCTTACTTATTATTATGATTTTTTTTTGCAAAGTATTTGTAAAATATATTTCAATTATTAATGCATATAAATTAATTATATAACAAATAATAATAATAATAATAATAATAATAATTATTATTATTATTTTCATTTTTATCACTATTTGTATTTTTATTATTTGTATTTTTATTATTATTTTCATTTTTAGTACTATTTTTATTTTTATAAATATTTTTATTTTTATTATTTTTATTATCAATTTCTGTTATTATTATGAAATTTTTATAAATACTAATTTTCTTCTTAT
>JAOQMQ010000008.1:802444-822924 GCA_027563845.1 Erythroxylum subrotundum
TCTCTCTATTAGTCAATCAACAATATCAAATACTCTTAAAAGGTCAGTAGAGTATTTGTCAAAAGAGATAACAAATAACAATGTTAAAAGGAACAAATCAGCAAAATATCCTGAATTAGAAAAGGTTTGTATGAGTGGTTTCTCCAATACCAAGAGAAAGTGAACATGACTGGAGAAATGATTCAAACTAAAGCAATAGAGTTTCTACAAAAGATGTATGGTGATGCAAATCCAGAACTTAACTTCTCAAGTGGTTGGCTAGAACGATTGAAGGCGAGACATGGGATTAAGTCTTATAGAAGGTTTGGTGAAAGCGGTTCAGTTGTCATGGAGAATATTGAAGAAGTTGTACCTGAAATTTGAGCTAAATTGGACAAATTTCATTGGAGGGATATCTATAATATGAATGAAATAGGCTTATTTTATCATTTGCAAGTAGACCATTCACTAGCTACAAAGCAATTAGAAAGACGAAAAAAGGACAAGGAAAGACTTACTGTTGTTATTTGTTGCAATGGGGATGGTTCAGATAAAGTACCTATTTGGATTATTGGTAAGTATGCTAATCCTAGATGCTTTAAAAATGTAAATATTGACAATCTTAATTGTCATTATCAAGCCAACAAGAAAGCATGGATGACTGGATTACTCTTTCAAGAATTTGTTCGTTGGTTTGATGATAGAATGATAGGTAGAAAAGTGCTGCTTATAGTAGACAATTGCCCAGCCCATCCTAAGGTTATTGAAGGCTTGAGAAATGTTGAATTGTTCTTTTTGCCTCCAAATACAACATCAAAAAATCAACCATATAATGCTAGAATTATTCGATCACTCAAGATTTATTATCGACGTCGTTTTTATTCTAGCATCTTGGAAGGCTATGAGATGGGAGCAATAAATCCTGAAAAAATTAATGTCCTGGATGCTATCTATTTTATTAATGATGCTTGGAATATTGATGTGAAGGCCACAACTATTGCAAATTATTTTCGACATTGTAAAATTCGATCCGAGGAAGGTATGCTTCTAGAAGAAGAAACTGGTGATGTTGAAGGCATTCAAAGATTAAAGGAAGTTATTTCTAATTTACATTAAAGAAATGCCATTAATGTAGAGTAGATTCTGAATTATCATAGTGAAAATAAAGCTTTAATGGAATCGCCTACGAACGAAGAAATTATTCAAGGAGTAATGGGTATGGAAGATGATGACAATCAAGATCCAGATGATAGTAACGTTATACCACATGTTTCTCCAAAAGAAGCTTTTCTTGCCATAGAGACTTTGAAAAGTTACTTGCTTCAAAATGAGAAGAATGTGCCGAATGTAGTTTATGCCCTCCAAAAAGTTAAAGATGAAATTGAATTCAGTTCGCATGAAAAGAAGAATCAATTGACTATAGATACATATTTTAGGAAAGCATAAAATTTGAAATAAAAATTGTTTAGGAAGTGCTTTATTTTATGAATTATATATGTAATTTTCATACTTATTTAATAAATTATTATTTTATATTTTCAGTGGGTCTCAAGGAATTTTTTTAAAACTATTATCTTATGCATTTAGCGAGGTTATTATTTTATTCCATTGGCCCAAGTCGGGACCAAAGAAAATTATTATTTAATCGAGATTATTAATTTATCGAGGTTTTACTGTATGTTAAGGTCTAAGTCACGATTTCAAACAAAAAAAAAAAGGTCTAAGTCATAAACATTTACAGATAAGGTCCATTCAGGAGCCATAATCATACAAAATTCCTAACAATCTCATCCAACAAACCTTGGACCCCCTGTAATACGGACAGCATCTGATCATTTAAACCAAGATTGAGTATAAATATAATTATTTAATAGTGTTTAGACTAAATTACATTCTATAATTAGCTTATCTTAATCTCTTAGAAAAGACTCTTCTAATATAATCCGGTATATCTTGTCAAGAACCACAACCTTATCACAAAAATTTTAAATAATTTATAAATGATATTTTTAAATAAATAACAAGTTAATTAATCACTTTAATTTAAGTAATAGATTCGATTAAAATAATATTTTTAAAATTTAATATAATTTCGTTTCTAATAAATTATCTTCTTTAGAATCGAATCTCTCTTGCGATTATTCCAACCTTCAATTGATTGGATTTGAATTGAAAAACTAATTTCACCACTCTGGACCACTCCTTTGGAGCATCTCTGGCAAGTTGCTTAATCTTTGTTTGTACTTCTGTTGGATGTTTTTGTGGTTATTAACAAAGTCATGCTAGCTGGCTCTTGAGTTGTCATCGCTTGTCAAGCTTTCGGGACTGGAATTAAGGCTTCCGAGTTACTTTTCGTTTGCTGTCAAAGATTATACTTCTTTTCTAAAACTCAACTACTTAATTTAGAATTATGTGACTTTAATGTGGGGGAATAGCCTTCTCAATCCTCATAATTAGAGGACTGCAGTTTATTCTAATCAGCAGTAAAGCACAAAGCTTTTTAGACTTTCTTACTAATTCTTCACATTTAATTTAATTCCCAATTTGATATCAAAATTTAGGGGTTATATTTCTAAAACAAGAGTTATAATCCTTATTATTCGAAATTTTCCATCAAAACCCTTGGTTGTAATATTAAATTTCTAAGTATTCATAAATATTAGATTACACTTACTTATATATTTCCCTTAGTAACACCAACAAATTACGTGATGTTTAAATTCTTAATCACGTGAATAAAAAATTAAGAAACATTAATAAAGTATTTAAAAATCATTTCTGCGATTTTCACTAAAGAATGAGATCGGTAGCCTATTTTCACTTGTTTGCGATTGTTATTTATATTTGAATATATTCAATTTTTCAAAATTGAGAATGATAAATTAATTTGAATTCGTTCTAAAGTCAATAGTTCCATTTAATTGAATTTGAATTTGGGTATTCAAACTCAATTGATTTTGTATTTTATAAAATTTGAATATAATTAATTATGAAAATTTTAATAATCAGTCGATTAAATTTAAAATTAATAAATTAAATTAAATTTGATTAGAGAATTTAATATTAATCCTGTTTGATACTAAAGTTTTATGGTTTGACGCCACTATTGTAATTCTTTTAAATTTGGAATAAACTCTCAATTACCGACCCAAACAGAAAATGATTATACGTTTCCTATATTTAAGGAAGGTATGATCACGTGAATCTTTTCTCTGATTATAGGCAGTGCTTTCGTTATTTGCTTCTTTGAGTTGAGAATCCATAATTCCCAGCTTCTGGGGTACAAAAGGTCAAATTAATATCTCTAATAATTAGTGTCCGCATCAGAGTAGACTATTCGACATCCCGTGGCCGCCACCTTAGCCAGATCAGAATACCTGTATCCTTGTTTGAATACTGGCCGAAATCTAGTTGTCTCTTTTGAGTGGCTAAAAAGGAATTGGACAATTCCACTTGAAGCCTTGATGATTCAGTTTTGTTCACATTAGCGTTGACCATGGCCAAGAGATTCATGTGTTACAGGAGAGATCATATATAGATGAACAGTACTGTTTCTTTTATCTTATATTATATAGGTTAGATATGTTCTTATCTTAGCGTTTACATTTCAAACAGAGATTAAATATATCAGGCTAGATATAAGGAGTTGGGGAGGATCGCATTGAAGAGATTTTAAGCAACTACTTGATTGTCTTTCACTACAAATTAAGGTGGAGAAAGTCGTGCATTGTTATTCCAAGAAATTAAAAAGAAAAAAAGATAACCATTTATTCGCTAGCCTGTATATCTATTTTCTAGTTACCCTTAAATCTAAAAGAGTATTTGGTAGAGTAGATAAAGTTAAAAAAGCGGTAATAGATGTGCAGACTGGTTAGCGAATTAGGGAATCTGTATCCTTAGACTTGTCGTCTAATCTATTTCGTTTTTTTCCTTAGGAGAAAAAAAAAGGTTAGTATTTGGTAAATCCTATATGATATGAAATAAGAAAAGTTTATCCCTTCAACATTATCCCCTCAAAGAAATCCTATCCCTTCAACATTATCCCCTCAAAGAAATCCGATCTTTTGTCGTGATATTGCTATTGTAATCTTCATCAAAATAAGCATATTCTCCTTCTAGGCACTGATAGTTATTATTATCAACAGTTGAAAGGTTAGGTTGTTAAATTTAAACCAGATTGCATGATTAACTTAATCTACAGAAAAATACTGTCTTCATTTCTCACGTTCTGTCCTACATCTAATTTACTGGAACGAGGAAATGATTAAATCTTTGGTGAATTTTATCTTCCAAGTATACGCACGTATGCACATGCTTTTGTGGCTTAAATTAACTTTGTTGAGAACGCGAGGGTATTTAGACACTTGGCTCGTACAAGAATGGTCAACAATGCTTAGTGGCAAGATCAATAAGGCAAGTAATGTGTAACATGGCGACCATTTTTGTTGTTGATTGCAGTTTAAGCAAGGTATCTTCTATATTCTGCAGCGGAAATTCTAAGGGCTGACCGCTGACATAAAAATTAAACCATTTTGAATTAAAAATATGATATTGCCAGCTAAAATTTTAAGGGATGACATAAAAATTAAACCATTTTGAATTAAAAATATGATATTAGTAGCGAAAATTCTAAGGGCTGACATAAAAATTAAACCATTTTGAATTAAAAATATGATATTGCCATCAAAAATTTCAAGGGATGATATAAAAATTAAATCATTTTGAATTAAGAATATGATATTGCTAGCGGCATAAAAATTAAACCATTTTGAATTAAGAATATGATATTGCCATCAAAAATTTCGAGGGATGATATAAAAATTAAATCATTTTGAATTAAGAATATGATATTGCTAGCGGGAATTCTAAGGGCTGGCATAAAAATTAAACCGTTTTCAATTAGGAATATGATATTGCCAGTGGAAATTCTAAGAGCTAACATAAAAATTAAACCATTTTGAATTAGGAATATGATATTGCCAGCGGAAATTCTAGGGGTTGACATAAACATTAAATCATTTTGAATTAAGAATATGATATTGCAGTTTACCATAAACTGCAAACACTATTTTATTTTTAAATTTTAGGACTATGATTCAATTATAAATATAATATGTGAAACGATTTAATAACTAATCAAGTTATATGGGCCTCTTTAATAAAATTTAAAAATTTTATAGGCTAACTATTAAACTAAAATAGATTTTGCAAAATTACCTTATTATACAATATTTAAAAAAACTGAAAATGCAAAAAAAAATTTAAGGTTTAGATATTTAACAAACTGCATAAAACTGATATATAATAAAAATTGAATAAAATTGAAAGATTTAAAATATTATTAAAAAAATATTATATTTACTCACCGGAAAAGTTGAAAAGCAGCAGATCGAAGAAGCAAATTGTTGAATAAAAATTAACTAATTTATATGTTTTTTAAACAATCTATTATTTTATAAAAAAATTGTTGACTTTAATAATAAAAATTATTAAATTAAATTAAAAATTTAACTTATTTAAAATTTTGCAGACAAGGTGAGTGATTGAAATTTTTTAATCATTGTTCCTACGTGTTAGGATTTAGGATAATTAAATTTCAATAATAATGTCCAATTCTCTTCCACTAAACTACAAGATCAAATTGCAAAATTATAAGAATTTATTTTAATTCAAGAAAAAGGTAAAAATTAATAAAAATAAAATATTGATTTTTCGTCACTAAAACATGAGGTTGTATACGAAGAAACATAATTATATTCTACTTGGCTTATATTTCAAGTGCTTAGAGTAGCATTAATGTATTTGGTAATTCGCTGAGGTGTATCTAATCAATCAACAATTCATATATTTTTAACGAATGTTACACAGAAGCATGTCGGTAATTGAAAGGTCACGAATCATGATTGTATTGTTTATTCTCTAATTACTGATTAATAACTAAGCAAACTTCTAACAACCTTCTTTTATTCACGTGCCGACTTACACCCCCTACCTTTCTCCTACAGTCCATACCAACGTCACAGTTTACACCTGCTTCAGTCTATTCCTATAAATGGGTATTAAATATTAAGCATCTTTTATAAGTTATCATTCCAAATAATATTGAATTTGATTGTTGACTATTACGAACTTAAGGTATCACCTCACCTGGGCTAAATCTTGCAATTGAAAATCTTACCTTTTTTTATTAAGATTTTGGACGGTACTTATTTTATAAATATAATCGAAATACCAAAAGTATATGTTACAATAATGCTGATTTAATAGTAAAATTGTCTGACTCTTTTTTTTAGCTATTATTATTGTATATATTTCTATTAGTTAGGGGGAAAGTTACGTAGTATAAGAAAGAAGGGATCGAAAAATTAGCTGTGATTTTATTTAATGAAAGTGATAATTGCAAATATCTGTTAATTAGTCAATTGCTGTCTATTTGATTTCTTTTTTTTTTTTAATAAGTGTTCTCTTCGCACAAATTAAAATTTAATCTCAGTCCAAGGAAATTGTCCAATCACAAACTTGAAGTAGAATACATGTTTTCGAGTATTTAATTTGGTATATTATCCGAGGTGAACATTGGCAGGTTTGGATTATATTTCCATATCAATAAATTACCAATATGTGAGTTTGTTATGAGCATGTCGGTCAGTTGTCACCAGCAAAATAGAAAAATACAAATGTCGGTCTCTGTCAAATTAATTTTCAACTATCTGGTGGAGTCTATGTATGTTTTAATTTATCCAAAACGTCATTAAAAAAAATCAATCATAAGCATGTGTGTGTATATATATATATATAAACAATTTACATAGAAAGCAAATATATCTCGAAAATAAAATTGAAGCAAGGAACGCTTTGTTTAAATAATACTTACATAACGATTCAATAATTTAAATCAAACTAATTATATGACTCAAAATAATAATTTATTGTAAATTATTAATTTAATTAGTTTGGATTAAATTTAAGGAGTAACATTTAATTAGTCCATATTTAATGTTTTATATCTTAAATTGTTATTTTAACCAAAGTTTAGAGAAAATAATTTTTAAAAAAAATTGATAACTATTTTTTCAAAATTTTAAAAGATGAATTTTTTTAAAAAGTTATTAAACTAAAGAATATGTCTATGTCTTTTTGCCTAATTTTAACACTGAAAACTCACAATGTTAACTCTCAATAAGTATACATTGCACGTACACAGAAAGAGAAACCAAATATATCGGTGGAAATGAATAGTGGCAAGGCCTATTTTGTGTCACTAGTCCGAAACTTCGTGACTATATGCAGTATAAACGAATACATCGGCAATGCAGGAACAAAACGGAGAAGAAAAATGTGATATTAACGACAGTGGTTGAATCGAATGATTGAAGGGCTGAGGACTTTTCATCTTTCTAATTCAGAGACCTTATGACCCTTGCAAATTGCCATTAGAAAAACATGTACACCCAACACACATGCATATATTCAAATGCCAATGTGCCGTTCGTCAACTCCTAGGGATTCTATTCCAGCTTTTGGAAGGAAAAAAAGGCACATGGACTTTCGGATTCAGCACACACTTGACCCTACACAGCCTTTAACGGCTCTTCTGTTCTACACCTAATGTTCAACCTTGTTAAATCTCAACCGCTTTTGGATTGTGCAATTGCTTTTCCGGTCACTGGACCAGTGCAATAAACGTGATGTTTTAGCTTATGCATTTCCTTGCAATGACTAAGGTATTCAGTTAAAAGTAAAAAAAAAAAAAAGAAAAAGTGAAAATCATTGATTGACTGGTTAGAAACTTGAGGGAGTGAACAACGCTTCGATTATTATAACACTTCAGACCGATGGAACGACCGACCATTGCGAAATTAACATATTATTTACTTAGTTATTTCCCTTTTGTTATAATCGAATGGAATTGCAACACTTTAGTTCCACAATCTTAGGGGGTGACGTAGTTAAAAGCTACAGTTCATCTAATTAAGTCTAAGCACAGGAACCAATTAGCAATCTATAATTATATATTTACAAGTAAAAGATACAAACTCCCTTTATACTTTTAATTATTTGAAAATATATTTATTAAAATTTTATTGAATTATTTTAGTAGAAAATGTTATTGAAATTAGTTTTTAACAGTCATATAAATAATGTCAATTACACAAAAAATGAATTATAGAATAATTTTTATTTCACTTAAAATTAATTTTTTTTGAAATTTTAATATCACAAATTACCAATTATTAAAAAAGTCAACCGATTTAACCGAAATAACTTTGAACCATCAAAATTTTTTGTTCGCTCAAAATTTTAGTTTGATTTACTTTAATAATTTTTGTTTTTTAAAAAATTGATAAGTTTATTCGTAAATTAATAAGTTCTTATAAATTAAGATAAATTAATTAAATTTCAATATTCTCTTTTTATTAAACTTTAGGATAATTTCTTTCAATTATAAGTAAAATTTTTTAATTTTATTCAATCTTTATCTGATGTAAAATCTTTTAAACGTTAATATCTTATCAGTTTAGCTTACGGTTTTTAAAATATTGCAAATTATCAATTTAAAATTTAAATAATAAAAATAAATTTAAAAATAAACAAAATTACTCACATAAAATTTATCTCTTTTACCTTACTTTTACTTTTTTTTTAGTATCGCACGATTGAGATGAATGAATGTTTAAGATAAGATGGTAAAGCGAGGATTTATTAAGAATTTCTTAATCTCTAAGATACTCAAATGATTTGATTTTTATCCAATTATTTCTCTGAAGTAAGGGATTCAATTCCGGAAATAGTCTTGGTTTTGGATAAGAAATAGAACGCAGATTCAGCCGAAGCATTATCCATCCTGGAAAATTTAAAATCAATTCAGGGTCTTGACTCTCGAATCTTGAATCCACAGTATTTAAAAAAAAAAAGACTAAATAAGCCAAATTTTAAAGCTTGATTTGACCTCCCTCCAATTTTGTGGTGAGCTGAATAATTATTTTTGTTTTTTCTTTTTGTTTTTATTAGTGGCTAAGACCAAGCCATGTTTTGTTTACAGTCCAGACAAGAACAGCTAACTTCCATTCAAAACACATTCACCAACCAGCCAACTAGCCTTAGTTCTAACCATCTGTCTTTCCATGCAAGCGCCTAAAATATTGAATCCTTCAATCCACTTATAACCTTTGCACTGCTTATGTAATTTCGTTCCATGAGACGTGATTGTCCTGTCAGCCATCTCTTTACATTTATAAATAGAAGCTATAGTCATCATAGACATGGCTATTATGAGAATGAAGCACGACCTATCGTCCAAATTGAATCTGATCTGTTCTATCGTTGTCATCTCCTCGACCTCTCGCAACAGAGGACACGCGGTGAAAGTTTTAGAGGGTTTTAGGCTTTAGGGTCGGTTGTTCAGAGCAAGAAGAAGGGTCAAGGTGAGAAGGAACAGTCCTCGCAACAGTACGTAAAAAGATAACGATTATCTGCTAAGTTGGATAACAGGAAGTTATAGGCATAGGATTTGATACAAGAAATGGGATTTCTACACCACATTGGGAAGTACCAACTCGGTCGGACGATCGGAGAAGGGACGTTTGCTAAGGTAAAACTTGCTATAGATACCACCAATGGCCATCATGTTGCAATCAAGATCATTGACAAGATCATGGTCATGGAAAGCAATCTCAAGAATCAGGTAAAACCTGTGTATAATTAAGATGGTTCTATCTTTCTCATCTTCTGGCTATTTCTTCCTTTTATCGTTTCTTTTGGAAGGGGAATGACGCTTGTTGCAATCCAAATCTTCTTCCTTCTCTAATCTATTCAGGCACTGGTTTCAGGTGCAAAGAGAGATTAGAACCATGAAACTTCTTCATCACCCCAACATCGTCCGGATACATGAGGTATATCTGCCGGAGTTTTGATCAGCAACATCTTGCTCTTATAGTAGCTGCGTTTGAAGTCAAAGTTTAAGCCGTTTTACTTCTTTGTGCTGAATATTTGGAATTCTAGGTTCTTGGCACGAAAACTAAAATCTACATAGTAATGGAATATGTAGCAGGAGGACAACTTTCTGATAAGTTGGTGAGCACTAATTCTATATTCTTGGAGCTATCCAAAAATGGTTTTTTTTCAGCATTCTCATTTCATCTATATATGGTATTTCTGATCCTGTGCAATTTCATATTTTCCAGTCGTATGCAAAGAAACTTGGCGATTCTGAGGCAAGAAAGTATTTCCAGCAATTGATTGATGCAGTAGACTATTGTCACAACAGAGGGGTTTATCACAGAGACCTGAAGGTCAATAAAAGCTTGCTACTCACTATTTGCCTCTTTTTTTTTTCTTTTTTTTTTTCATGAAGGAGCGCAATCTAACTAGGACTTGGGTTTTGCAGCCAGAAAACTTGCTTTTGGATGGCAAAGGAAACGTGAAAGTTTCAGACTTTGGACTAAGTGCATTGCGCAAGGTACATACATATTCTACAAGTTACTTCTTCCATAAAATTTGTTTCTTCCTCCTTTGAACTAAAATGGTCCGTGCCTGAAAATCTGTCCGACAGCCAGGTGGCATACTTACCACAGCTTGTGGCTCTCCATGCTATGTGGCACCTGAGGTAAGATGAAATTCGATTCAATCTTGTACGTGAAATAAATTATATGGAACAAATGGAGATAAAGTTTCAAACCTTTTTTTTAAAGTAGCGAATGATTTTCTATTCAGCTTCTTGCAAACAAGGGTTATGATGGAGCAGCAGCAGATGTTTGGTCCTGTGGAGTAATCCTTTTTGAGCTACTTGCTGGTTATCTACCATTCGACGATCGTAACCTTATGATGTTGTACAGAAAGGTTTGTTCTTGTGTTAGTGAAACTGACATATGTGTGAAACAATTTAACAAAAATACCTTACATTCATGAGTTTCATCCCTTGAAGATATCCAGAGCAGAATACACATGTCCCAAGTGGTTTACAGAGGATCAGAAGCAGCTAATCTCAAGAATGCTTGATCCAAATCCTAGATGGGTATGAGTATTGAACATTTTTAACTTCTAAATCCAAAACTGAATAAACAACAGAAGGATAATGGTAAACTCGTTATTTGTTACAGCGGATAAAGATACAGGAAATCATCGAACAAAGCTGGTTTAAGACAGATTACTTGGCTTCTTGTGGGTATGAATGTGATGAGAAGATCTGCTTGGATGATGTTAATGCTGCTTTTGATTCAGTTGAGGTAAATGATCATAAGCTAGTGGAGAGACCCGATTTATTCACTTTACTTATCGTCACGAAATTATCAGCAGGAAAATACAGCAGAAGCAAAGATTCCCAAGTCTTCAAGTTTCATTAATGCTTTCCAGTTGATAGCAATGTCAAATGACCTTGATTTATCAGGTCTTTTTGAAGATCAGGCAAGTCTCTTGAAATAACTTAAGCTTTGTAACAGGCTTCCTTGCCAGGAATATAACGTCCTAACGAACTCTAATCTTATCAGACAGATACTAAAAAGACAACAAGGATTGGATCCAAGCTTACAGTAGATGAAACCATAAAGAAAATAGAAGCCGCTGCAACGGGCGTAAGTCTCTCAGTTGAAAGGAGGAAAAACTTCAAGGTAAATCAAGTTTGATCGCTACAGTTTTTCCAATTTAGAATTTGTCTTGTTAAGGAAAACTGAATCTATAATTGCATCATGGCAGATGAAAATGCATCCAAAACAAAAGATGACTAGATGTACCAGATCACTCTATGACTTGTCAGCAGAGGTAATCCATTACATAGCACAATCCCCGAAAGATAACAAAATTTCTAATATCATCGGGGGTCTCATCATTCTTCATTAAAATTTAGGTGATTGAGGTTGCTCCTGCCAACTGTGTGGTAGAAATATCAAAATCTGCAGGGGAGCTAAGAGTGTACAAGGAGGTAAAACGATACCATCTAAGTTGGTATCTCACTATACAGCGCCATTTATGTGCTTGCAAACTGTTGGCTGACTTGTGGTGGTATGTTTTATCTCTTGTTTACCAACAGTTCTGCAGAAGTCTATCCACTCTGTTGAAAGAGAATTCAGGTGTTTCATTAGCAATACAGAAGCCGCAAGACGCATGCGTCGACATCAATACTGGTGAAGAAACTCTAAGGTAATAGCCTTGTTTCAGAATCTAAAAGTGACTGCTATTGCAGCTTTCTACACCTAGTTTGCTAAAGCATATTTCAATTTGTGTAGCTCAAAAGAACAGGATGAGAAAAAGAGTATCGATACTCTATAGGATATTCTTCTTCGTGATGATCAGCGGTCGCCTGAGATGTCTCTGTGGTGTCCCTCAGGAAAGCTTTATGTCTTGTACTAGTGAGTTTGGAAACAGAATAGAGTCCTGATAAGTTATACATGGGATGAGTTAAACCCGTTAACAACTGGTGTTTGTAAATTAATCGTTCTTGCTTCATGCACAATTACTAGCTTTTTTTCTCTTGCATTTTTGTTTGAAATCGTCATACCCTCTTTAGAGTTCCGAAAAGAATTACGCAGGAAGCTTGGTTTGTTCAGTTTCAGCATATCCTCGGCTTGGTACATATCACGGAAACATGCTGAAGAAAACAGCTTAATGGCAAACCTCTTTTTTCTTTTTTTTAAGAAAAATCCTAATGAGGTTCTAAGCTGATATTCATATCAATCATTTCCAGTTGGGAAGACCGATTCTATAAGTATTTTTCCTATAGCCCCATGTCAGATTGTTGGAAGCATTACAAAGCAGCGTCCAGAAATTAAATTCCCCCACTATTCATAACATTCATAAACTTAGACGAGGATATCTGGAGCACGCAGTAGTGTCATGTAAGAATTACTGGTCAACACCAACATCCCGACAGAAATTTGTCCATGTCACTCTAATAAGAAGCATTTGTTCTTAAGAAGGAAAAATGTAACGTGGGTTGCAATAATTTAGACATCAAAGTGGGAGGATAAGACTGAAAAAGGATAAAGATGTTAATTATTGTTCGTGAATTCTAATGTATTTATCCTCCCATGTAATCATTTTCCAAGTAAGTTGTAATCCCTTGTCAATTCATTGATTTTTAAAAGGCTTCCTTTTCAATGATGTCTTGTCAAATCTTTTTCTTCGGGCCTACTAGTAGTAAGTGTCGTGGACCAAACCTGCTCCTCCGCTCTGAACCCTCTGCATTATCTTCAAAGCATAGTTTCAACCAAATCTTTGAAGGAAGATTTAGTAGAAATTTTCCCAATTCGTAGGACCAAGATTGATTGTAGGTTTCGAGGTTAGTTTTAGAAATGATATAATCAATTAAAAAGGACAGGTCAGGCGCTAGATACCCTTGGTAACTGAATTATTGTTAGTTATCATATGTCTTGGAGGAGGGTTAGTTAGGATCTAAAACACTTCCTAGAACTAACTCTTTGCAATTGTAAACTACACGCCCACTTATAAGAGCAATTGCTCTCGGCCTTTTTTTTTTTTGAAAACGAATAATGAATTTTCTATAGATAAAATTATTACATCATTACAGTGAGTTCTAATTAATCGCTATACAGACTAGTATATTACAAGGGAGAGTTAGATATTAATCATATTATTCAAAGTAAAGATTTCAACAAAGTCTAATGCTCGTGGTGAGAGAGAATTACAGTTTTTTTTTTCTGAAAAGAGAAATGGAATTAATTAATATAAAGAAAAGTCATACAATCATAAAACAAGCGGGAGGACTCTCATTTACCTCACCGAAAACAGAAACGGAATTAATTAATACAAAGAAAAGTCATACAATCATAAAACAAGAGGGAAGACTCTCATCTACCTCACCGTTGAAGGGAAATGATTAAAAATACGAAAGACAAGATGAAAGAAAATGCAGCAAAGTTATACTAATGATATAGTGGAACTCCAATATCCATAAGTGTCTCCCGCACAAATGGCTTTGGGTGATTATGCAATGTGTTACGACTGAAAGAAAGAGAGTTTAGATGATGAAAGTATATGTATTCTCATTGATTAAAAAACAGATATAAATACAAGGTTAATCTCAAAGAGAATTGAGATAAGATTTACAAGATTTACAAATAATAAAAACAATATCTCAATCAAGAGATGATTGTAACCGAAGGCAAAAAAGGTAGGAGCAAAGTCTGGGATTTACAAGATTTACAAATATTCGAAATAATAAAAACAATATCTCAACCAAGAGATGGTTGTAACCGAAGGGAGCAAAAGTAGGAGTCAAGTCTGGGTGACTAAGTCAGTTGCTTAACACCCCCCCTCCCGCAAACTGATGGGGGGAAACACCATGAGTTTGGTTTTGAAGGCCAAGAATCGCTGCTTGGACAATGGTTTGGTCAAAACATCAGCCAATTGATCAGCTGTTGGAATGTAGGAAACAAGTAGATGTTTTTGTCGAACTTGATAGCACAAAATGAAAATCCAGTTCAAGGTGCTTCGAACGGGAATGAAACACCGGATTTGCAGCAAGGTAGGTGGCAGAGACATTGTCGCACCATATCCGTGGTGTGAGAGGAAGAGGCTGATTGAGCTCACGAAGAAGGCATTGAAGCCAATACACCTCGGAAGCGGCTGACACAAGAGCGCGATACTCTGAATCGGTGCTTGAACGAGCAACGATTTTCTGCTTTTTCGAACTCCAAGAGACAAGATTAGCACAATGAAAAACGACATAGGCAGATGTACTTTTCCGATCAGATTTATCTCCACCCCAATCGGCATCAGAATAGGCAACAATAGAAGCCGAACGAGAAGGCTTAAGTACAATACCATGATCTATTGTGCCAGTCAGATATCGTAGAACTCGCTTAACAGCTTGCCAGTGATGAACGCACGGCGAGTGCATGAATTGTGCCGTTTTGTTGACAACCATTGTGATGTCGGGCCGAGTGAGAACCAAATATTGAAGAGCTCCAACTACTTGCCGGTATAGGGTCGGATCATCAAAGTGTGATGAGGTGGAAGCGGTCAAGTCGAGTTGAGGAGTGGAAGGAGTCGAAACTGGAGAGGCTTCATGCATGTTCGCTCATTTCAGAAGCTCTAGAATGTACTTGGACTGTAAGAGTTGCAAACCATCGGATAACCACGCAACCTCAACACCCAGGAAGTAAGAGAGGGAACCCAAATCCTTAAGGGCAACAGACTTGCCGAGAAGAGTAGTGATGTGATGAAGCAGACGAGAAGAAGAGCCTGTCAAAATTAGATCATCGACATACACCAAACAATAGGCAATATCACCACCAACCGAATAGATAAATAACAAGCTATCAGCTTTGGAACCTTTAAAACCAATCCGCTGAAGAACATTAGAGAGAAAAAAAAACCAAGCCCGTGGGGCTTGTTTCAAGCCATAGAGTGATTTCTTGAGAGAGCACACATAATTTGGTTTAGTTGAATCGATAAAGCCTTGGGGCTGCTCCATGAAAACTGGTTCATCAAGTACCCCATGTAAAAAGGCATTGGAGACATCAAGCTGTCGAATAGGCCATCGATGATTAACAGCAATGGATAAGATGAGACGGACTGTGGTTGGCTTGATGACAGGACTGAATGTTTCAATATAGTCAATACCCGGCCGTTGGTGAAAACCTTTCGCGACAAGTCGAGCTTTATAACGATCAATGGAACCATCAGCCTTAGTTTTAATGCGATAAACCCATTTGCAACCGATCACATTAGAAGCTAGAGATCGCGGAACCAAATCCCATGTCCCATTGGACATTAATGCATCAATTTCATCAGACATAGCCTGACGCCAAACTTGTTGCGTAGCGGCAGCAGTATAGGATGAAGGAGCAGCCGGAACAAACGATGAAACAGCACTGAATACTCTCGGCTTTAAGTGACCAGTCCGAGATCGAGTAACCATAGGATGCTGGCTGTGAGTGCCCTGTGGTGTGACGGGAACAGCCAGATGTGGAGCAGAAGGCACAGAGGGTGCCGCGGCAGTCGTATTGATTGAGATAGCAGGCTCAACAGTAACCGGTGGATCGGGAACAGCGGGCATAACAACAATAGGGGCAGCTGTAGGGAGCGGAGCAGTAGGTGAGGATGGCGTGGTAGCATGTACAGGCGGTGAGCTAGCTGACCGAGAAGGTGTTATGCCGAGGGAAAATATGGTGTTGGGAGGTGGTGGTGAACCGAGAACAGATGACTGCCCATCACTTTCCTTGAACGGGAAAACCTGCTCATCAAAAATAACATGACGTGAGTAAAACACTTTATTAGTAGATAGCGACAAGCATTTATAACCCTTGTGAAGAAGGCTGTAACCAAGAAAGACACATTTAGTAGAACGAGGCTCGAGTTTATTCTTAGTATATGGACGAAGCCAAGGATAACAACAACAACCAAAGACACGAAGAAAATTATAGTCCGAGTTACGGTGAAAAATTACTTGGTAGGGAGATTGATGGTTGAGGCGTGGAGTGGGTAAACGGTTTATGGTGTAAACGGTAGCAGCAAAGGCATGATCCCAAAATTTTGGTGGGACGGAGGAGTGGTGTAAAAGGGCTCGGCCAGTTTCAGTAATATGGCGATGTTTACGTTCAGCACAGCCGTTTTGTTCAGGTGTGTGAGGGCATGAACTACGCTGAATAATGGCGTTATGGGCTAAGTATTTTTCAAGAGCCTGAAATTCTCCACCCCAATCAGACTGAAATTGTTTAATGTGTTTACCAAAAAAAATTTCAACAGTAACTCGGAATTGAAAAAAACAATTAAAGACATCAGATTTGCGACGAAGAAAATAAATCCACGTATACTTGGTAAAATGATCAAAAAAGATGACATAATATAAATATCCATCAACAGACGCAATAGGAGAAGGTCCCCATAAATTCGAACAAATTAATTCCAAAGGTTCCTTTGCTTCAAAATGAGAATCGGAAAAAGGCAATTTGTGAGTTTTGCTAACACAACAGGCCTCACATAAAGAACAATCACTTTTAGAAGAAGCGGATAACTTATTTAAACTTAAAACTTTATTGACTGTCTTTGAACAAGCATGCCCTAATCGAGCATGCCATGTTGACAACGAAACAGAGTTGCAAGCGGGAGACACATGATCGGCGGCCAAGCGATAGAGACCATCTCTAATGACACCCTGATGAAGCAGCTGCTTCGTTTTGCGGTCCTTAATCACAAACAGATCAGAGAAGAATTTGACAGAAACATCATTAGATTTAGTAAACTGATGAACAGAAAGCAGATTAAGATTAGCTTCCGGAACATGAAGGATATTTTGCAAGGAAAAAGGACGTGAACTAAGAGATAAAGTGTTTGAACCAAGACGAGAGATCAGAAGGGTTTTACCATTTGTGAGTGTCACTTCATCGGTGCCAGTAAACTCAGCATGAATGCCCAGATTCTCCAGTTCAGAAGTCAAGTGATGGGTAGCGCCTGTATCAACGATCCACTGCTTGTCTGAGGCATAGGGAGAGGAGCTAAAATTGGTTGCCGGTTTGGTGTTGTAGTCGCTGTACTTTGGGCTAGGACACTGCCTGTTGGTATGCCCCCGACTGCGGCAATTAAAACAAGTCGGTTCAGATGAGGACGTATGTCGTCCACGGCCAGATTGAAAACCAGCCCGCCTATTGCTACGACCCCGACCACAGGAGCCATGGGGAGCAGTTTGACGGCCAGCAAAGTGGGCAACAGCAGGAGGTTGGAGCACCTCAGTTTGATTTTTCAACTGCATTTCCTCAGAAAGAAGTAAACCAAAAATATCATCAAATGAAATGGAGGTTAGCCTTGCCTCGATATTACGTGCAAATGGACGATAGTCAGGACCAAGACCCCGTAAAATATGATCAACAAGATCGTCCTCGGAGATGCCAGCATCAAGAGCAACAAGCTGGTCAAACAAACGCTTGGCGCGATCCATATAGGTGACGATAGAGTCAGTATCGCGAGTCAGGGCATGGAGAGCATTTTTTAGAGTACGAACCTGTGCTCTGGAGCCCGAAGCATATGTGATCTGTAACCGAGACCATGCGGCATGGGCAGTGGTAGCACCGACCACCTGTGATAAGACAGGTTCAGAGAGAGACCCGAAGATCCAACTTAAAACCAGTTGATCCTTGATGTACCAAGACTGATATGCTGGATTCATAGTAGAATCAATCTCTTTCGGAGGAGGTTTGGTGCCGTCAATGTGGGAGAAAAGCTGATGGCCACGGAGGATAGGGAGGAATTGTGTTTTCCATAACAGATAATTGGAGGAGGTGAGCTTAACGGTGAGCTGATTGTGAATAGAGGGAAAAGACACAATGGAGGGCGCAATAGAGGAAGAAGAAGAAGCGGGAGTGGTGGTTATATTGAAGGGACAAGAAACGGCAAAAGAAAGAAAAACCAGGAAGGAAGAAAGGGAATTTTAACCAGGTGGCTAATCTGATACCATGAAAGAAAGAGAGTTTAGATGATGAAAGTATATGTATTCTCATTGATTAAAAAACATATATAAATACAAGGTTAATCTCAAAGAGAATTGAGATAAGATTTACAAGATTTACAAATAATAAAAACAATATCTCAATCAAGAGATGATTGTAACCGAAGGCAAAAAAGGTAGGAGCAAAGTCTGGGATTTACAAGATTTACAAATATTCGAAATAATAAAAACAATATCTCAACCAAGAGATGGTTGTAACCGAAGGGAGCAAAAGTAGGAGTCAAGTCTGGGTGACTAAGTCAGTTGCTTAACAACGACCACGTCTATGCAAGTTGTCTGGCAGGGTCAGGCTTCGGATCCGTTTCGGCTGACGAGAGGCCTTCGACAAGGCGACCCTCTCGCCGTATCTTTTTGTTCTCTGTATGGAGAGGCTTGGCCATCTCATCTCCGCCGAGGTGGCTCGGGGAGCTTGGAAACCGATTAAAATGAGTCGCATGAGCCCCCCATTTCTCACCTTTTCTTTGCAGACGACCTTGTGCTCTTTGCCAAGGCGGAGGATAGGCAGATGCAAGTTATCCGTCAAACGTTGGCAATTTTTTGCGGGGCGTCCGGCCAAAGAGTTAACCCCACTAAAACCTGGATTTTTTTCTCAAAGAACGTCTCTACCGAAACGGCGAGGCGCATCAGCAATGGCCTTCAAGTTACTCGTACGACTAATTTAGGTCGGTATTTAGGCATCCCTTTACTCCATGAGAGGACTACTCGGTGCACTTATCAGTATATTCTGGATAAGGCGCAGAGGAAACTCACGTGGTGGAGGGCCAGGCTGTTGTCCCTGGCCGGGCGCGTTACCTTAACTCAGGCGGTCTTAGTGGCCTTACCCCTTTACACTATGCAGACGGTGCGCCTCCCATGGCAGTTGTGCGACGACATGAGAAATTCATGCGCGATTTTATTTGGGGGTCCTCCCCGGAGCACCGCAAGATGCATCTTGTCAGTTGGGAGTCCGTTTGCAAGCCAAAAGCGGAAGGCGAACTCGGTCTTAAATGTCTTCGATCTCTGAATGACGCGTTCCTGGCCAAGTTAGGCTGGGGATTAGTTACTAAACCCACAGCGCTTTGGGTCCAGACTTTACGGGCGAAATATAGGGTGGAGAATGAACACCTCCCTCTGACTCTTGATAGGACTCGGGCATCCCCTCTCTGGAGAGGGATGGCGAAAGCCTGGGCTTGGGTTCAGCAAAGGAGCAAATGGAGTGTTGGGAATGGGCGAAGTGTCCTTTTCTGGATGGATAACTGGCTGGACAATTGGGGTCCTCTTATTCACCTGGCGTCCTTCCCCGTGCCGGCTCCTCTCCGCTTTGCTACGGTGGCAGACCTCCTGACGGAGGACAGTAGTTGGCGATGGTAGGAACTGCAACTGTTTCTGCCGAGCCACGTTTGCCTGGCTCTTGCGTCTTTCAGACCTCTTATTTCGTTTATGGAGGACGATCGCCTTTAGTGGGATTTGAATCCGCAGGGAGATTTCTCCGTGGCGTCTGCTTATGATTTAATAGAGGGTCATCACCTGGGGAACCGTAGCCCGATGTGGCCGATTATTTGGAAATGGGCTAGTCCTCAGCGCATCCGATCGTTTCTCTGGCTTGTTGCGAAACGGAAACTCCTGACCAACCAACAGCGAGTGATTCGGCATGTGGCCACCGACAGCAGTTGTCATTTCTGTGGGCAGGAGGAGTCTAGTCTCCATGTGCTCCGGGACTGTGCGCGCGGGCAAACGTTTTGGACCCAATTTCTCACGGACGTGGTCGATCGTGTTTTCTTCCAACAAGCGGAGGAGGACTGGTTGTGCTCCAACCTTTCGAAGCATACGCCGGTGCAGCAAGACGATTGGGCCACGATATTTGGCGTCGATTGTTGGTTCCTTTGGAAGTGGCGGAACAACAGCTTGTTCGAGCCCGGCTTTGTTTGGCCGATTGAGGGTCACCGGACAATCATGAATTATGTGGGATGGATAGTCCGTGCACACGCCATCGAGCATCGCGTGTTTCCCACCCCGGGCCTTCCGGTGGGATCCTTCGTGGGGTGGGCTAAGCCTCCTATCG
>JAOQMQ010000008.1:831418-847376 GCA_027563845.1 Erythroxylum subrotundum
CGAGCATCGCGTGTTTCCCACCCCGGGCCTTCCGGTGGGATCCTTCGTGGGGTGGGCTAAGCCTCCTATCGGCTGGGTTAAGGTCAATTCCGATGGCGCGGTTAGCCCGACCTCCACTAGGGGAGCCGCTGGGGGGCTTATCCGCGATTGGCATGGGGAGTGGAAAGGGGGATTCCGGCATAACCTCGAGACAAGATCACCTGTGATTGCCGAATTATGGGGAGTGTACTCAGGCTTCTCGCTGGCTTGGGACTTAGGCTTTAGACGGGTGGTAGTCGAGGTGGACTCCCTCAAGGTGATTAATATTCTCTCTGATTCTCACACTGTTTTGACAGAGGCTTCTTTCTTGGTGACAGGTATCCACCACCTTATGAGCCGGGAGTGGACGACTCAACTTCAGCATGTATACCGGGAAGGGAACCAGTGCGTAGATTTTCTCACCCGTCACGCTGGCCGGTTACTGCCGGGCTGTCACATCCTTCAGGAGCCCCCTTTTGGCGTTTGTAACCTCATCCGTGACGATGCGCTCGGCGCTGTGTTTCCGCACCCTTTGATTTAGTTTTGTATTTTCCTTTGTTAAAAAAAAATTGATATAGTGAAACTTGTTTAATGGGACTACAAGTCAAATGAAGGTTCTTTAGCACAATAAGAGATGATCATGGATATCAAAGCTTCATCGGAGGAAACTGTATTAGCGAACTGTCCTAAGCTGCGTTCCCTCCAAAGCATGTAGATACAAGTGCCCAGTACAAGGATATGACTATGAAGATCTAATGTCAAACAGGCGTTATGAGTGGAGATTCTATGTATAATGTCTATGAGAGAGACATCCAGATTAGACCAAGAAGTTTTAGCAGTAACGTAATCCCAAATGAAGCTGTTAAAGGGGCATTTGAATAGAAGATGGTTCTGTGATTCATCATGCAATGTGCATGTTGGACAAGATTTATCCACGAGCAAGTAAGGCAGCCGATCAGTGGTGGATAACTTATTCTGTATGGCAAACTAGAAGATAAATTAGGTTCTTAGACTTAAAACCTTACTCAAAATTGTCTTAAACCATGGAACATTGCCACCATATCTGCGTAACAAATTAACCTTGGTTTTGTTGGTAAGATTCTTGAGTGGAATGTCCCTGTAGAAAAAAATGTCAGGAGAGTTTATATCAAGAGAATATCCAGGTTAGAGGTGTTGCAAACTGTGTGGAAAATTGCAGGAATTTCCATTAATGAATAAACAAAGCCTTATATGCTGAGTATAAAGAGGAGATATGCAAGTGCTGAGGAGAGTGGATCAGTGGACCTCGACTTGATCAATCATACCAGAGGGAGATCAATCTTCCATTACCTATTTGACAGGAGACCTCCTGTTGAACCGCATCCCATAGTAAGGAAATGGGAGTGAGAAGCTTGCAGCTTGATGAGCCATATATAATGGCCTTTAAGGAAGTAAGAATGCAACTATTTGATCCAAAGAGTGTTTTTGTCCTCCAAAATCCACCAGAATCTCTTGAGAATCAAAGCATGATTAGTGGTTTTGATAGATAAAACGTTGAGACCACCTTCATCTTTCGGATAACAAAGGTCAGACTAACTAACTTTTGCTGCTCTAGGGTTACCATTCGGGTGACTCCATAAGAAAGTTATGAGAATCTGTTCAATCGATTTGATGATGCCTTGGGATAAGAAGATATGGGAACTCTAATAAACATGCAAGGAGTTGAGGACATATTTAATAAGTTCCAGTTTTCCCGCGTATGATAGGGATTTGTTCACCTAAGACTGGACTCGCTTATGAATCTTTTCAAGGAGAGGACGACATTCGGAGTTATTTAGCCTTTTAGTGGACACAGGGAGACCAAGATAAAGTAATGAAGGAGACTTAAGTTGCATTTCCGTAACTGCAGATATAAGAGATTCCAAAGAGGAAGCACTCTTGGATAGGAAAAAATGACTCTTGTGCAAGTTGATTTGCAGACCCGAAAATTGATTGAAGGTGTCAAAAGCTTTCATAAAGGAGTCCAAATTTGCCCTGCAAAAGAGAAGAAGATCATCTGCGAAACTGAGATTAGTTAGGTCAATTGTTTTGCATTTTGCGTGATGTTTGAATTTGGGGTTAGTGAGAGCCTTGAAGATTCTATGCAAATAAGGTTGCTCTAATCCAATTAATGATCTTATCTGCAAGCTGATATGGATCCTCTTTAAGGTTGGAAAAGTGCCTACAGTTTCGTTCTTTCCAAAGAAAGTATATGGTAGTAATGAATGCAGCTTATAGAGAATCACATTAGGCCTCCTTTTTGCAGAAGTATTGATAGCCCAAGCCAAAGTAAGCTCCCAAGTATAATTATAATCAATACTTGGTAACATGTGTAAGATCCTGCTTCAGAATATTTTCGAGAAGCTACATAGGAAAAAAAGATAGTCTCTCTCCTCGATTTGCTATTTTGCATAACAAACAAGTTGAATCTACATGCCCGTGCCATTGACTCTTAGTCCTGAGTTTATTTTTGATGGGATGAATAAAATTAGACCATAAAAGTGTAGATCAAGGTATTTCAGGTAATCTTGTTGCAAGGATCAGGTGACATGAGTAATTAGAGAATTTTCTACTTAGGTCATTAGTCCAAATGATGGAGTTATCCATGTGTGCATTATCTATGCAAGGGAGATGATGGGCCAAAGTGTCAAAGCCCCTAAAATTCCCTCACCTTTGACCATCCCTCACCTTTGACCATTAATAAAGATCAGAGAAGATACCTTAACATTAAGCAAAAGTTTGTTTCTTAGATGTTGTAGCCTCACTTTGAGAATAATAGGACTCAAGTCAAGCCAATTGTCATACCACAACCAGGTGTTTTTCCCATTTCCATTCTTGTGTTTAATAAAAGGATAAATAAAAGCTCGCAGCTTCATCAGCAGGGTAAGAATCCAAGAAAACTCACAAGTAGCTTGCCAAAAATTTACACCTTTAATGCAATATTCATGGATCCACTCTCCCCGCAAGGCATTATGATCAGTGTACAACCTCCATAATCTTTTGCACATTAGGACCTTCTGCATAGTTGAGGTAGAAAGGATCTCGAGGCCTCCATGTTTTTTTGGAATCATCATCTCACTCCTCTTAACCTTAGCATATATTATTGGAATGTTTAGCTCGACCTAACCAAAGAAATGCTTTAATGATTCGATCCATCTCTTTAAGTGCTTTCTTTGGTAGTGCAATATCTGCCGTCCAGTATACATGTAAGCTGCTTAATACCGAAGCAATAAGAGTTAGCCTAGCAGTATAGGATCCGTTCTATAAGGGGGTAAGCAATCATAATATTTAGGTTTGGAAGAAGTAATAAGGACTCCCAAGTAACAAAAGGAAGTAGAATATTGATTGAGCCCCATTATTTCCAGTATTTTAGAAGTATTCCTAACATCCGCTGAGAGGTAAAGATTACTCTTTGCAGAGTTGTGCTTTAAACCAGACCAAGCAGTAAATAATTCCAAAATATTCATCATCATAGTAAGAGAATGAGTATCAGTACCAAATAGTATCAGAAGATCATCTGTATACAATAAGTGGGTGAGGTTGAGGGCTCTGCACTTGTAGTGATAATGGAAACCTCGATTGCAAGATATTAGTTTAGTGGTCTCTAGAGAACCTTTCCATGACAAGAGTGAATAAGTAAGGAGATAAAGGATCGCCTTGTCGAATCCCTCTAGCAATCGGAAAAGGTTTAGTAAGCAACTGTAAAGCTTCTAAACATTCTCGTATGAATCTCCAACTAACAATATCAAAGGCCTTATAAAAATCGAATTTGATCAGACAACTTTTCAGATCCTTTCCTGAATTGTATTCCATTAGCAGTTGTTGAAGTAGAAGGATATTATCTCCAATATTGTGGTCAGGAATGAAAGCTCCTTGAGCTAAGTTGATAACATTAGAGATAGGTCGCTTGAGTCTTTCAGCAAAGAGGTTAGAGATACTTTATAAATGATATTGCAGCAAGAGATGGGACGACAGTCGTTCATACTTTGTAGATGAAGTTTTTTAGGCACCAAGAAAATGTATGTTTGATTCATTTCCTTGAGCATCTTTGAGGAAGCAAAGAACTCAATCACAACATCCGTGAGAAGAGTTCCCGTGATGTCCCAAGTACTTTGAAAGAAAAGTGCTAGAAAACCATCCGGGCCAGGAAATTTCGAAGGATGCATATTGGAGAGAACCCTTTTAACATCTTGAGTAGCAATAGGAGAAACCAGAAATTCCATGGTATCTTGATCAACCGAGCAATTAAACAATTGTAAAACATTAAGACTAGGAGTTATGGATTGATCTAAACCCATCAAATTCAGGAAGTGGTGTCTGGCAAGTTCTTGTAGTTGCTTCTGCTCAGAGATCTCTCTGCAATCACTGTTATGTAGCATATTTATTCTATTGACATTCCGTCGCGCTAATAAAGATGAGTGAAAGAATTTTAACATCATCTTTCAACCTATTCAGCCTGGACTTTTGTTTGAGAATGGAGGTTTCAAAGTTTAGAGCTTACTGATACTCCTGGAGCCAATGTTGTTCCATGGTTTTTAGAGTTGTGTTGTGTGGAGAATCATAGCACACTTCTGAGCTTGTGATGACTAGACAAGAATGCTTTAAGTGCAAACTTCACCAACTTGAGCTTTTGCATAAACTGGAATGATTTGCATCCAACAATTTCAATACTCCAACAACTTTCAATCAGTTCTGTAAATCCCGCCATTTGAGTTAAGCCATTGAAGAATCGAAAAGGAGCGCTTGCCAATCTGTTGTCAGTCATCCTTTGCAATAACATATAAGAGTGATCCGAAGATAAGTTTTCACCAAAATGTACAAAGGAGCTAGGATAGTGTTGCATCCATAATGAGTTGACTAGATAACGATCCAATTTTTTTCAAATCAGCAAGTTTCCCTGCTGGTTGTTTGACCAAGTATCAGGGGACTTCCCCTACTCATGGCAGAATTATTTGCCTATATAACACAGAAATGATTGGGGTTCAAGCCATGCAAGAATCTGATCAGTTTATTCATTTCCATTGCCAGTTTCAAGGTAGCTCAGCTGTGTTTCAGATTCTCTTGTATATGCTTCCAATTTTGGCTTCCAAAGGGCTGAGTTATGGCAGGATTTAACAACTCTTCAGCTTATGGTTTCTAATCCTTGGCTTGTTGTGGAGATTTCAATTGTTCTTTGTCTTCGGATGAAATTCGAGAGAGGCCGGCGGTTTAATCTTGGTCTAACAAAGGAGTTGTCTAATTTTCTAGCTCGGACGGACTTGGAGGATCTTACTTATACCGGACGGCTCTCCGCCTAAAGTTGGCACTTATTTAAGTGTTAATGTACATGGGCTTCTGCCTTGGCCTACCTGCTGTTTTGATTTGACTTCCATAAATGTCACTTCTTTCATTTGATAAATCAGTCTTTTGTTTTAACAATGTGTAGATTTTCATACATTACATCTAAAAGACTGAAGATTGAACAGGAAGAAACCATTTTCCATTTGCTAAATCAATAGAAGATGTTAAAACGTGATATACATCAAAGTAAACCACATAAACTCTAGCCTACTAGAAAAATGGATTACAAGATTCATAACCATCTTGATACCCTTGATCTGAAATATCTGTTCGGTTTTATGTCCAATGTACACGATATCCCCGACCTGAGTGTAATGTCTAGAGCAACTATCGTATTGCTAGAGAAGGAAGTTATCTATCATATGAAACACAACATCAGCACCATCGGAATTCAACCAGTAGGACTTCACCTGAATGTGTTGAGAAGTTAAATGTGAGAAAAACACAAATTAAATGACCATTAATTACTCAAAAAACACAAATTAAATGACCATTAATTACTCAAAATAACTTGCAGATTAGTATTCGTTGAAGATAAAATACTAAGTATGCAGAAATCTTGCAGGCAGCTAACATTGAGTACACGATGTGACTGCAAAGAAGCCAGTTGATTACGAGCTTAATTTTTATCTTGTAATAGACCACCACAGCAATCTGGCCGGCTTTCTACTAGATATGTCATTCTAGTCCGAAAATTTCAAACAGAAGTGTGAACAAAGTAATAGCATTCAAAAGAAGTTCCTTGTTACATCACTATTTTTCTCTTCCCTCCAGCTCTTTTGATAAGAGTATCACTTATTATCTTCATAAGTTTCCTATGACCGCTTCTTTAATCAAAGAAATGGTACATCAACGAGTATATGATTATCATTTTACCAAAAAGACAGGCCATTCCTTTATAAAGCATGAAAAGACTACTGCCAGTTGCTTCATGTTTGGACAATATTAAGCAAGTTCACAAGTTAAAGACGAAGCATTATATGGTTATCAACTTCCAAACAATCAGAGACATCAACCTTATTGTTTGTTTCCCTTTCCTAAATTCGTTTTGATTAGAGCTATTTCCAGTCACTAACTCCCAGCTTGGTAAATTAAAAAAGTAATTGTCAACATAAACAACACCAGAAGCCAATCCATCTAACCAAAATAACAACTTAATATGCCCCATTCCATTATTTAACAGACAACTGCTCTACAGAATATTTAAGAAGATATCCCAGCCATGTCTAAATGACAATTCATGCTATTACACAGAACAGAAAAACAACATAACACAAACTTGCCTGAATGGTACTATGAGCAATATACCGTTGTGTGCTTTGCTGAAAGCTAACATCTATGCGTTCCCAAGGGACTTGGGTGAGACCCTTGATCATTTCCTCTACAAAGTCAAAAAAATGACGACTATGAAGTCAAGGTGTAAGAAAAGAAAAATGAACAGTGTAAGAAGATGGAAAGAATGCTGTAGATACATTATACACTATACGAACATACGATCTGATAACACTATAGGATACATTATACACAAAACTTATGTATGGTCTGATAACACTATAGGATACATTATACAAAAAACTTACATATGATCTGATAGATTAATAGGGTACATTATAAACAAAATGAACGTATGGTCTGATAGATTAATAGGGAACATTATGTACAAAACTTACGTCTGATCTGATAGGTAAATTATAACAATATTATAGTTAACCAGGCTTTTTCTTCTTTCTACTTTTGTAAATATGCTTTTTATTCTTCTATTATGCATTTAATCATCATCTTTTATCCATCATATTAATTCTACCGTCTTCGGAGGATTATGCAATCATAATTAAGGAAAAAAGAAGATGCTTGCTTGACAGCAAGATATTGAAATCCAACCATCATACTCTTTACTTTCAGTTTGGAAAGGGAATGAGAGAATAAAAGGTGTGCGTCATGAAGAGTTGCTTTACTTTCAGTTTGGGAAGGGAATGGGAGAATAAAAGGTATGCATCATCAAGAGTTGCAGTATCGAGAAGAAGAAGATTCTTACAAAATACCAAAAACAAAATTGATCAAGGAAAAAACATATATAATCAGATATCTCAAATATAAATGTCAACCATTATCACCCGCAGGGATCATCATGACCAAAGTAACATCGAGAAAGTCTAAGAGAAGAAGCAGAGAAAATAATGATGGATAGAAGTTTGTCATACCTTCCAAATCAGTCTGTTTATCTCCAACAACTGCAGATACTTTCTCATATTTTTTCTCCGAAATTTCTCTTTCAACATGTACAATATGTGGATATTTCTGATCTGTCGCAAGAAGATTGGCCTGGAATTAAAAGAGAAGACAGCAATAATACAGTTAAGCTAGGATTCTTGATGAAAATATGAGACCGTGTCCAAACAGGCAATCAGAATAGAAAGTTAGATATCACTATCAGAAAACCTTGGGAAGTTCTTGTTGTCGTCTGATTGAAGATGTCCTCCAGCCAACCATATCTTCATCTAACTAAAGGAAAATACATTGGAAAACGTGATGGATACAGTTAAGATCTATGAGAAAAAATACACAAATTTAAAAATGTGAATGCAAAGGACAAAAGGATACGATCATAATTTGCATTTGCATATGCCACACGGCGCTTGAAAGCACGTAAAGCTGATCTACACAGTTAAAAAAAATCATATTATCTACCAGCAGTTAAACTTTCGGCCAATTAAACTTTTGGCCAACTAAAGAATAGTAGATGATTAATACTAACATGAACCGTAGTTCATCAGAGTCATTAACCATTTGAAGCAGAAGTGGAGGTTTTCCACCATCATTGTCAGTGAGGAAGAGATGCTTTCCAGTCCTCCCAACTAATAAGTGTGCTGTCTGGGATGCTCTTCTCTCAAGAAAAGGAAGACCACAGAGGAATGGGAGCTGTAGAATCAAATGCAAACAAAAATTTCAAAGTTTATAGTCAAATTTGAAATTTTCTCATTAGCCATATAACACAACCACCAAGCAGAAAAGAAAGTAATAAAATCTAAATGTTCAGAAGATTCATTTTCACAACACAATAGCAACTACAATTAATCAATTTTAACTTTCTTAGTCTTCTGTTAAGGAAATTAATCAGGAATATAACACAAATTCATAAGTACACAGACGAAAGAAACAAAGAAAAAGCAATGAAATGTGAAGAATACATCATGCTTATGACAATTGAAGCTCGTGGAAGCATTGCTCAGTTGACCTGTTTATGTCCCTTTGAGCCAAGATGTGGTGTTGCAACAGTTATAAAGTTCATAGGTTCCAGTCCTCCAATTCTAGCATCATTAGGCTGGCCAAGGCACTGCACTGAGTTCACAAGACCTTCACCAATGGAACTCCCAGACAGACTTGCAATATTGAGTTTTGGTGGATGTTCATAGAGCCTTGCAACAGCATATCTTGCTACAAGGCCACCTAATGAATGAGCAACAAAGGAGATCTTCCGTACTTCAGGCCTACGTCTGATAACTGCCAATACCTGCAACAGACATGAAATCTATTTTTTTAAAAGATTGCCCACAGCCACTTCCTGAAGACAAAAGGAACATATAGCAAATAGAACGCAACAATTGTAGCATCCCCAGGAGAAAAGTAGTCATACCTCTTGAGCTAACCTTTCACCCATCAAATCAACACCATCAAATGTTAGTTTCGAGAAGTTGCATTCACTGCCTGCATTGAAGATATTGAGGGTGGTAACATCATTCACAAATGAAATTCCCTAACAGGGGAATACTAGAAGAACATATATACATTCATGCTTCTCTATGTATGTAGCTGTCTGTTTAGTCATGGCCAGTCACAAGTTAAAGTAAACAACAATGCAAGAACCCTGACAATCATTTTAAAGCAACATGAACATCAAAAGAGTAGTTTAGAATTCTCTAAATGGAGATAAGATGGCATTTATGCATGGAGCATGGCATTGTAATGCATCTCCAATAAAGCCTTTTTTTTTTTTTTGTATTGCGGACTCTCCAAAAGAAAGTTTTTCAGAAGTAATATCTATATGATCAAGAAAAGGAGAAATTCATTGTCAACAGAATGCAAAGCAATTTCCAATTTACTAACATGTTAGATAACTATGTAGCATCACAGCTAATTAACAAGAACTGAAACATACGGTGCACAATCACTTTGTCAGGAAGTCTCTTCACAAACTGCTCTGCAGCGTATCTCCAATCAGCAGAACTGCACAGAGAAGTTTCTATTTATCGTTTTGTTTGTTGCAATTAAAAAAACACACTAATTTAAGACGTTTGCACGCAGGGCGAAAATCGGCAGAACTGCACAGAGAAGTTTCTATTTATCGTTTTGTTTGTTGCAATTAAAAAACACACTAATTTAAGACTGCAAAAATCCATGGAAATCGATAAAATTTTGACAAATCAACTCGAACCTACAGATTATACAGTAAGGAGACTCCGAGGCTCCAGAGAAACCAGTGCTTTGATTTTTGATAGGATTGGAGTAATTACATCTTTGTGGTTTTTGCGCAAGGCATTGATGTAAAAAAAAAATCAATAAAAAGATCAGAAATCCTTTAATTAATTCTGTCTACCAATGCGACATTAAGCATCTCAATAGACTTAAAGGTTTGGAGTAAGTTCCAAAGGCAAGACATTTTGGTCTAAATTCATATAGAATCTCTATTGTACCTGTATTGATCACACAAGAATATAACTTTTCAAGAACTATAATTGATTTTCACTTCGGAATTTGACCTAAAAGCCTCACAATTCCATACCAAGCAACCAAATACATTACTTAGTCAAACTCCAAAGACTTCAATTCCAAACACAGCCACATTGAAACCTAAAATCACCAACCCTATCTCAACTCGTTACCTGCCAACAAGTCCATTAACCATGATAACAAGATGCTCCGGCGAAACTTTCCCCTGGGCAGCGGACGCGTCAAGCACATCCTCGCCACCGCTGTCTGTTTCAATCTCCACCCCTCTCATACTCCTTTCCTTGAAGCAGCCGCCACCGCGGCCACTCCCCACTCTCTTCAACCACTCCATAATTTTCCGATCGGTCACCACTACCGTACCACCGCCACCGTGAAAAGCGAGCCTCGATCCAAACCGCGAAGTGAAACGTTCAAGGAGGCGGGAACAAGGCGGAGTTGGGTTGAGAATCGTTGGGTTCTTGGGAAAGGAAAGAGTGTAACCGACCGCCACCATATGTAAGCGAAGAATCGAGAATCATCTAATTAGAGATACATGCGAACCCAAAGCATCGACTTTTTTTGTGCAGTTTTAACTTTAACAGTATGGTTTCCTTAATTACTTTATTAAGACGTTTACTTATGTTTCTGAGGCAATCTCTTTTTGGATTGTTTTATTTTCCAACAGGGACTGGTCAACTTATCTATTTACATGTTTAAAATATGTTCGGGTAATAAATAATAGATATATAGGAGCAGGAACGACAATGGTAGCTGTTTGACTTTTTTTCTAAAACTTGATATGAGATGACTCTAAAATCTAATCGGGTTTGTGTTGGATGATCTAAATTTGTGAGTTTGACTCGTGTAAAACAATATTATTTTGAAGTATGAATTTGAATTTATACATTAATTTTAACACTTAAATTTTATTTGAAATTTAAAATTTAAATTTGACACATTAATTTTAAATTAAAGCATTTTTATATAAAGTTAGCCCAAATCAAATTAAAGCATCAAGACATAGTTTTGTTAATGTGAATAGAGCAAATAAATCATGTAATCCTCGTTTATTTGTTAAAAGAATCTTGTCATATTTCAACAAATGATTTTAGGTCAAATGGAGTTGTTGGACAGTTTAGTTTTAGGATTCTATTATATTTCGAATATTATAATGTCTAGGTAGATTGATTGAATTGTACTATCGTAGTTTTTGTCAACGCATGATATTGCTTAAAGGCACGTTTTCATCGTGTAATCCCAAACCATGCCGTCTGTAAGGTTTTATTAGATATGGTGGCTCTAAATTATCTTTTGAAAATCTGCCAAAACAATATTATCTTTTGAAATGGTTCAAGTCATGATAGTCTTTTTAAGTTTGAATTCGTATAAAAAATTAAATAATTTTGTTAGCAAATTATTTGTATTTTACTATTGGTGATAAAATTTTTGGTAGAGATTTACAAATAGTTGCGAATTGGCTAAAACTCGTCACATAAAGTATTTGCAATGCTTTATGTAATCGCCACTAAAGAAATATATTTTGAGATGATTTTCTCTAATCGTCTTAAAAGGGTTAACATTTAGCAACGTCTTGCTTAATTCATCGCCAATATTAGAGCCTTTTGTGACTATTATCATTAATCATCGCAAAAGGCTGAAATTTTGTCTCCAGAAATTAAGATTTTAGATTTTTATGTTTTTCTTTGGAGAATTGTAATGAATTTTTGTATATGATAGTATTCTTAAAAATAATAATGTTGAAAAGATAATTTTTTAATGATATGTGTGCTTAATAATCTTAAAGTTAATTATAATTAACATTTATATGATTTTCACTTTCTTTATATTTTTGTTTAAATTATATAAATTTGTTTATATATATATATATATATATATATATATTTCTTCGATGATGTTTATTGTACATATTACTGTACCTCCGTTCATACAAAAAAAAAAATGAAGCAGCTAAAGTCCTAACTTAGTTAATTCTTATTAGTTAAGCTCTCCACTTGTTTTAATGTTGGTTTACTTTAGGATTATTCATTTTTTGATTTGATCATTTAAAAAAAGTGTAGCAATGAGAGCTAGTAGTTTATGAGTACTTGTAGGATCAACATTCAATTCCTTTATAAGGACTTCACTTTATTACTTGTTGCAATTAGTGCACTTGTTAGCATGTCTTCGTACGTATTTTGTTTGATCAAGATTTTCGCATAGTTTGCCTTTGAAATAAATATTGGCAAAATGGAGAGTTTGAGTGATCAAAATAGAACTTCGATATAAGTAAAAGTGTGATTCCCATTATAATAATTTATGATAAGAAATTTCTTTATTTTAAATCCTTGAGATGTATTATAGGCATTTTATCCCTCCCCCAAAGACTTAAGACTTAACTATAGGCTTTTTTTTCTTTTTAAAGTCCTAAGATTCACTCAAAGCGTATAAATTTCATTTTAAGCTCTATCACGTACTTATAAGCATTTTCTACATTTTAAATCCTAAGATCCAATTTTATAAACAAGCATATTGTATTAAATACGAAATTGTTTTTTTCGCAAGCTCTGTTTTGTGTTGAAGAGCGTTGATAATCGTCCAATATCGTCCTTCTTCTTTGTAATATGTGGTTGTTTGTCCATCTAGATAAGTCGTTCAACTAATGTTTACCGTATGTTTTACTTTAATAGTATGAGTATCTGTGTTTGAGTTTTGTGTGAATGTAAAAGAGGTCTTGAAAAAGTGTTGTTGTTTGGAATATTCTTAAAATCATTAATGAGTTTCTATGTTCTGCTTTAATAGTCTAAGTATTTTATGTTTGAGTTTTGTTTGAATCATTGTCATTACTGAATTGCCTTGCCTTTAGAATGTTAAGCTGTTAAAAGAAGACAACTTGCTACAAAATGTTTCGGACAAAGTTTCGTTAATTTTTCAATTTATTTAATTATATGTTTTTTTTGTTTTACTTATTTAAAGATTAATTTCATTTTTACTTGTTGCTCACAGATGAAGCTTAATATTGTCGATATCGACAACCGTAATGTTTCAAGTTGTGTGATTTCACTGTTGAAACAAATGGTCAAATATTATTATTATCGATTACATAAATACTACAAATCTTTTCCTACTTATGAGGAGACAAGAAGACATGTTCCTGAGTGGATGTCTTTAAAAAATTGGAGTCAAATGTATGATTATTGAGCCTCTACTAACGTTGAGATTTGTCTTCTTTCTCTTCACATTTGCTTTCATTAATCTTGTTACACAATTTAATGACTATTTCTCTTCTTTATTTAAGAAAAGTGTGAGAAAGCCAAGGTTAGCAGAAGAAAAATGAAAACTTCTCATAACCAAGGTTCCAAATCATTTGTTCTTTGTGTAGAAGTTATAATTATATTAGTAAATACAATATTATTTATTGTGCTTACTTTCTTTTTTCATAAAACAAAATGAAAAGGAACTACATGGAAAAAAATGTGATAAGATTACACTATATAAACACTCACTATAAGGAAGGTCAAGGTTGAATGTCAAAAGAAGTATAAAATAACTATATAAGTATAAATTTTTTTTTAAAATTTAAGTTTATTTATTTAAGTAGTACTAACTAATAATGTTTGAATTGAATATTGATTTTGTTTTTTAAATTTTAGAATAAGATGCAGAAGTTGTTGAAAAGATCATTGTCTAACGAAAATGAGTCAAATTTAGATGACATCTGCAATAATGTGCTCGGTACAAAATCCGTCTATATCAAAGATCTTGGGTTTGGTGCTAGGCCAATTGCTTTATCCTCATCATGACCAGCACATATTGACCGTCTTGAAGAGAAGAACTAGTCACTTAAGACTAAATTAAAATGTAATGAATAAAGGTTATAATATAATGAATGAAAGTCGGCCAAGATTAAAAAGATGGTCAAACAAATACTTGATTCGAATTATGTAAGTAGTAGTAACGATGAAAATGAGTCTTAGATTGTACTTAACCATATTTGTTAACGTTTGTAATTAACATTTAATGATATTTATTATTTACATAAAATGCTTCTAATTTATAATTATTTTTAATTATATTTTCATATAATAAATTATAAAAAAATTTAAATATTACATACAATAACATTAATTAAAAATGTCACCAATAATTATAATTAACATGATAAAATTTTTAGCAATCATATTTATTAAAAAATTAAAACGTAACTAAAAAGATTTTTCATGTTTTTAAAACCGTCAACAAAATTTTTTAGCTACATTTTGAAAAAAGTCGCCAGTAACTTTTGACGATGTTTCAAAAAACTCGTAAATTTGTTTTTTTCTACCACTGTTATATCATCACCAATAATTTTTGGTGACGATTTGTCTATTAGTTGCTAAATATTATTTCCTACATTTACAATAATATAGCTAATAATATTTAATAATGAAAACTAAGCGGATCAAAATATTATTAACGATAATTTACCGTATCGTCGTGTATCTCTTTTAGTGTTTTGCTAACAAAATTTTGCAGCGATTTGGACAACGATTCAGTGTGATCGCTAAATAGTATCAGTAACGATATAGGGACCCTTGTAGTATTACTTCGTTAACTAGAGGCCGTTGTTGATGATTGAAGGAAACATGAGCTTTATTGTTTCTTCCAACCGTATCAACTAACGAAGAATCTGAAATTCTTTTGTGTGTCAGGTTGCATTTCCAAGACCATGTGATGACGATGAAATATGAGAAAAAACAAGAAGGCTCACGGTACTAGTCGTGCCACGCGTCCCTTAAAATTTTCTAGAACCAACCACCGTGGTGGTGGTGGACACCACTGTCTGGTAATACAAACAACATAGTATCACGGGCACAACATAAACCCAGCTCACGAGAGTCTGTCTGCTATGTTTGATAGATTTTGCCAAGCAATTCAACCAATAACTTGTTGACGAACACTATCCACCTTCCGGTTCACACCACTCAAGTCATTACTCAATACATGGTACAATTCAGCAATGATTGGACTTCTTAACTCACACTCCATATCTGCGTCTTGTTTTTTGTTTTTCTGGCTGTAGATAACAGTGTCTTCCTGAAGTCAATATAAATGAATGTAGCGCCACAACAAACTTAGTGCCACACACATTCCGATTAAGAATATGAAGCAACACCTTCCGCTTCTTTCTATTCTCTTCTTCATCACCTTCTCAACCAACATACTATTGACCACCGGCCAATCATTTCCATCGAATGGAAAACCACCAGATAACGAGACCATATACAAGATTTCAAAGCAACTCTGCTGGGGTTGCATTGGAGAGTCACTACAGTTTTTGTTTGCTCATAACATGGTGAGAGCAGCCAAGTGGGAGCTACCTCTGATGTGGGATTTTCAGCTGGAGAGGTACGCAAGGTGGTGGGCTGGTCAAAGGAAAGCAGATTGCGAACTTAAACACTCGTTCCCTGAAGATGGCTTCAAGCTTGGAGAGAACATATATTGGGGCAGTGGTTCTTCTTGGACGCCGACTGATGCAGTCGGAACCTGGGCTGGTGAAGAGAAGTACTACCACTATCCGACGAACGAATGCGACGAGGGACAAATGTGCGGGCACTATACGCAAATAGTGTGGAAGACAACGAGGAGAATTGGCTGTGCTCGGGTAGTTTGTGACGACGGTGACGTGTTTATGACTTGCAACTATGATCCTGTCGGGAATTACGTCGGTGAAAAGCCTTACTGATGATAGGTGCTACCGGATTTGATCAGGAGCCCTCTGAGATTAGTTTGTCTTGTGGATTGTACGCACATAACGAATCGGATTAATCATGCTACCAATAAAAATCATTATGTATTTTAGGTACAACTATATATTTATACATAATCAGGCCTAGTA
>JAOQMQ010000008.1:860372-908013 GCA_027563845.1 Erythroxylum subrotundum
ACCAAATTGCAATTATTGTTAGTCCAACTTTATGAGACATTGACAAAATTGCCCCTAAGGACAAAAATGTCTAACACCAAAATCATAGAAAACGCTCAAAATCAGTTCTGGAGTTCTTATCTGGTCTTTCGTATGGAGGCTTCATAATTTCTGGAACTCATGAGGTTTTAAGATATATCCTTCTATCTAAAACCACAGGTGGAACTAAGATTATATTCTAAGGCAAATGATAGGAAAACAATCTATCATATGTCCTGCTTCAACATTTGGACTGTGTATCCTATTCCTGACTCCAATTTCGTAACATTAAATTCAAGTTTCCATTCACTGAGACAGACTGACTGTTTTGATGAGCAAAATCAATGGATTGAACTTTTAAGGAGTTTGAGTTTTAAAAATCAAATAATAAATTAAGTTTGAAATTAAAATTTAAGTCAAAATTTTATAAGAATAAATTATATAAAAGGTTTGAAAAAAGAGTTTAATTTGATTTAATTTGACAAGTATCTTATGATCATTTTAACCTATAATTATCATCTAATCATTACCTTAAATTAATTAATATTCATATAAATATTATGCTATATATATCTTATCAAAATTATAAAATTATTTTATTTTATTTAAAAATAAATCTATGTTAATTTTTATTTAATAAATGATTCAATAATTTATTTACATTTTATACAATTATTAAATTTTTAGTTCTTGTATTAGACATCAATTAAACCTAAGTCTTATACATCTAGTCCATAGTTACTATGCGTATATAATTAAAATATTTTATTTTAATATTTTTGGCACAGTAATATAATTTGATAATAAAATATTTGATAAGTTAAATATTGTTGAATTATTGTATCACTCTTAACATAATTTTGGACTACCCTCGCAAAATGTGCGGGTTGATGACTAGTACAATATAAAAATCTCTTCAAGGACACAAGTTGTGCAACTCGCATTAGATTAAGTGCAGAATCCAAAGACTATTGCAAAAACAGCTCTGCCTTTTGTCATACCTTCTCGGTTTGATTCAATTGGTCTCTTTGGTCCACCATATTTCCCAACACCAACAGTCGATCTCTAAGTTTGGATAATCGCTGAATAATGACAAGGTGTTACTCCAATTCTGCCTCCATATTCAACCTTACTATGAAAAAAACAGTAATGTAACAAGGCACTTGGAATGCTTAGCTCTGAACCGCTAAAGCTGAAGGTCTCTTTAAGCTGTTGACGTATGTGACGTAGAGAAGCTAACAACTATGGACTTAGAAGAGGAAAAACCAAGTTTTGAATCACCGCCTATTCAACAAGAAACAGAATTGGAACATAAGCATGGATTCAGCAAAGTTGAAATTGTGAAGGAGGTGAAGAAACAGCTGTGGTTGGCAGGGCCTCTTGTGTCGGTGAGTTTCTTGATATTCCTTTTACAGGTTATCTCAGTGATGTTTGTGGGTCATCTTGGGGAGCTGGCCCTTTCTAGCGCTTCTATGGCCACTTCTTTCGCTGCTGTCACTGGTTTCAGTTTGCTGCTAAGTTTAATAGTTTCTGTCTTCAGTCAGTTATCAACAAATCCTTTGAAAAAGTATCCTGACAAGTTTCTTTTTTGTGGTTAACAGAGAGGAATGGGGAGTGCATTGGATACGTTCTGTGGTCAATCTTACGGAGCAAAACAGTACCGCATGCTGGGCATACACTTGCAGAGAGCCATGATTGTTCTTCTACTCGTCAGCATTCCCCTGGCTATTGTATGGGCCAATGCAGGAAGGATTCTTGTGTTCTTAAGACAAGACCCAGAAATATCAGCTGAGGCAGGAAAATATGCTCGTTTCATGATCCCTAGCATTTTTGGCTTCGCAATCCAGGAATGTCACACCAGGTTCTTACAAACGCAAAACAATGTTATTCCTATGATGGTTAGTGCAGGATTGACAACTTGTATGCACATCTTTATATGTTGGATTCTGGTGTTCAAGTCTGGCCTTGGAAATAAAGGTGCTGCAGTTGCAAATGCCATCTCTTACTGGATTAATGCTATGTTACTGGTGCTATATGTGTGGATATCACCTTCCTGCAAGAAATCTTGGACTGGCTTTTCGAGGGAGGCCCTGAAAGGAATACCCAATTTCCTAAGACTAGCAATTCCTTCAGCTGCAATGCTCAGGTACTTTGTATACATCCACCATTTATGACAACAATGTTATCTGGGTCAGCAAGTACTGATCGAACTGATCTCTGTTCCTTTATGCCTTTGACTAGCTTAGAGATCTGGTCGTTTGAGCTGATAGTTCTGTTGTCTGGTCTTCTCCCTAATCCGAAACTTGAAACCTCGGTAGTATCTATCAGGTTAGGCTTTTATAGATTTTGAACTTAATAAACTGACAAACAGAGAAAGAAACGTCACCAGTTAAACTGAGAATCTTGCTTTATCGCCAGCCTCAACGCATGTGCAATGATTTATATGATTCCTCTTGGACTCGGCAGTGCGATAAGGTAAGCCTGAGATAATCCAAGTTCACTTTGTGTTCAAAACACCACGAACCGTCTCCTGAGTCCTGACAAAAATCTTTACTCCTCTCTTTTTTTTTTTTTTTTTTCCTGTTGTTATTCTCTTGATGACACAGTACCAGAGTCTCAAATGAACTCGGTGCAGGTCGACCACGAGCAGCTCGCCTGTCAGTTCACATCGTAGTAGTGATGGTTGTTGCAGAAAGCATCTTGGTAGGCTCTATCGTGATCATCACTCGCAATTATTGGGGCTACCTTTACAGTAAGGAAAACGATGTAGTGAAATACGTTGGTCAGATGTTCCTGCTCATTGGAGTGTGGCATACCTTCGATGGCATTCAATCTGTGCTTGCAGGTTTTTGGAACATTTTCCAAACTTCAAAATCCACCTATAACAATGTCTTCTCTAGTTCTCATTTTCTTAGAAAGATTCATGAGGCAGGTGTAGAATGATACTTGGCAGAAATTTAATTCTGGTTAACAAAGTTTCTGTTGAAAACATCAGGCACCCTTAGAGGATGTGGACGGCAGAAGATTGGAGCTGTTGTTAATCTGAGTGCCTACTATCTTATGGGCATTCCTTGTTCTGTATTATTAGCTTTTATCTACCATCTCAGAGGAAAGGTACATCCAAAACTAGTTTTGTTGTAATCTTCTCGCAGACAGATTCAATTGTCTAAATGCTCAACAGGGACTCTGGATAGGAATGATGGTGGCAATGTTAGTCCAAGCAGTAGCATTCTGCATAGTAACTATACGCATCCACTGGGACCAGGAAGTAATTGTCTCCTTTCATACCACATCTGATCTTTTGTCTTTATGTCTTAAATCTAACCTGGAAAGTAATTATCATTTTCTGTCTTCTTGTCTTTCAGGCAGTGAAAGCTAGAGAGAGAGTGCACAAAGCCATGATTTCTGTGGATCCCAGATCATAGAAGACGGTCAAAAGCAGTTCGGAAGTTCTAATCAGTTCTTTATCCTGGAGGTTTCACAGTTTCTGGAACGGCCAATGTAAAACAACGTAAATCCATGCCTGAAATTGTTATTTACAGAATCAACAGAAGCTGTGTAAACAATTATATAGATTTATCATAGACTGAAGTGGAAGAACTTTATAAACCATTGGAGCATATACTGAAGTGGACCATCAACTGTCATTATTAGTCCATCCAATCGATATGATTTGATTGTCGATGAAGAAGAACTTTTTTAAGTCGTTAGGGACAGCCGAGTCGTCAATTTCTTTTTCTTTTTCATTATCTGTTAATAATAAGGATTAGGAAAGAAAAATATATTTTTAAAGATTTCCACTTTTTTTTTCTTTTGCTTATAATTATTATAAAACATACCATTCAAGTTCCTTTCAAAATCTCTTTACTTTATGTTTGTTAGATTTTGAATTAATTATAATTTGATTTTATAATACGATGTAGTTTAAAGAAAAAAGGTATAATAACCTTATTTGTAAGGAATATATATATACATATATAAGTATTGTATGAAGTTAACATGTAAAAATTATATTAACAAATATATTTTTAATACGAAGGATAATCCTATTGATTAATATATAATTAGGCATACGTATGCATAGCCACTAGCAAAAGACCAACAATTAACAATGTAAAAGACAAACAATTTGAGCTATAATACAATTTAATCAAAGCATCCATTATGAATGATATTTAATTGTTAGTGACTATCTATATGGAAACCAAATAATTATACCGTAACTAATATAACGATAATAAGCACTACACTAAAAATTAATTAAAATATTATTATATATCTTTTTGCATCATAATTATTATCATATAAAAGTTTCATCTTCTCTCTTTTTTCAAATGTTATTATATAAATTATATAAAATCGCTTGGTTTTCAGTTTTTATTAATAAAAGTAACTTAGACTTAATGTAGGCTCGATGAGAATTCAAGCTTTTTAAACTTGATTGAGTTTCGGACCAAATTTAGACCCAAATATACCAGATCGAAATCCAATCCAATCTATTATCAAATCGACTTGTATATGATACATAGTTCTTGTTTTATAAAAGAATTATTTATTAAAAAAATATAAGCCTATAATTTAATCAACACAAAGATAGAGGTGTGGTATATCAAGAAAAAATTAATATAATCATTTAGTTTTTATTAAAAATGCACTTATCACTTAAACTTTAATTTTATAATTAAATTTATAAATTTAAAATTAGACATACTTTACAGCTTAAACTTGTAAATGTAGTATGGATTTAATTGTATTAACTAGGCATGTCCCTTATACTCTACGTTATAATGAATGTCATCTTCATCAACACTCACTTGAATCTTGCACCAATGCGAAATCTGAGAAAGTCTGATAGTACATAGCCTTATTTCTACATAGTAGAGAGGTTGTTTCCGATAGACTCACATGTAAATGTGACATGAAGATAAAAAAAGTAATAAAATAATTAAATACTTAAAAAAGAATAAAGTAGTTATAAATAAATAAAATAAAATAGTAACAGTTTTAAGGCAAATTTTCATTAAGTAATGTAAGTTTAGAAGACAAAGTTATTAAGAAAATAACAGGACAGGACAAATATACCTGATATGCTACAAAGTTCTGCTTAATATTTCTCGAGTTGTGAAAAATTAGAGAGTGAACGCATACCTTGGGTGAAGATTCGAGCATAGGAAAAACAAACACAAGATAAAAAGTATCATAGCAAAATAGAAGAGAAAACTTTTGTCAAATTCTGCAAACAATTCATTACATATACTAGAAGAACACATATAAAGCTTGAAACTTGAGACCAAGACCAAGACCAAGACCAAAACCAAAACAAAAAAATAACCTTGCTTGACGATCATTTATTTCAAATCAAGAGGCAGACAAGACACATGAATAAAAAATATCATAGCAAAATAGAAGAGAAAACTTCTATCAGTTTTTGCATATGATCCATCACATATACCAAAAAACACAGAGCAAGCTTGAAACTTCACACCAAAATCAAATTATAAAAACAACCTTGCTTGATGAACGTTTACTTCAAAGAAAAAGGTATACATGACATAAGAATAAAAAGACATAATAATAAAAAGTAGCATAGCAAAATGGAAAAGAAAGCTTGTCATTTTATGCATACAATTCATCACATATACCAGAAAAACACAGATAAAGCTTGAAACTTTAGAAAAAAACAAAATAAAAAAGCAATCTTGTTTGATGATCATTCACTTGAAAGAAAAATCTAGCTAGGACATAACATAAAAAGTACCATAGCAAAATGGAAGAGAAAGCTTCTCTCAGTTTCTGCATACAATTCATCACATATACTAGAAAAGAAAACACAGATAAAGCTTGAAACTTTAGACCAAGAACCAAAATAAAAAAAGCAATCTTGCTTGATGTTTGATTCACTTTAAAGCAATAGGTAGAGAGGACGCAAGATGGAAGAAAAGAATGGAAAATCACAAAACCTAAGAAAAGGTGCAAGATGGAAGAAATTGGAGTCTTTTTCAGGCACAAGAAAACCCTAATCAGAAGCCCCCAAATCGAAGATGAGAATAGAGGTTAAAGATCTAAACAAAAAAAACTTAACCTAAAAATCCTAGCTCTGGATTTAAGATCAAGCAACCGAGATATCCTATCAAAGCGAGAGAGAACATAAATAAAAAGGAAAATACAAGATTGGAGAAGCAAAGGTCACAGATTGAAAATTCTAGTCGTAAATCTGTTTCAACTCGTTACCAGAACCCGTTGAAATTGGGAGTTACAAGAAGAATGGATGAGAAGGAGCAAGTGGTTGTGAAGGAGGAGAAGGGGAAGGAGGAGGAGGAGGAGGAAGAGGATGGGAGCTGCGAGAGTGGAGACTACACGTCGGAGGACGAAGGATCGGAAGATGATAATCTCTTACCAAAACTTCCCAAATTGTGCTCACCTAGCTCAGCTTGCTTACTGCCTGTGCACTGATCATGTGTGTGTGTGTGCACGCTTGCTCAATCCCATATAGATAATTGAAAAGTCAGTATAATAACTAAAATCTCAAAGTCAGTCTAAAACATGATATTCACAAACACCCAAAAAAGTATAGATCAAATATAGAAATAATAGAAAACGAGAACCGATTTGTAAAAAAAGAAAAATGTCAAGATGTAACCATAAAAAAAACACACCTTTAAGAAAGTAAAATTAGATCCAAAAACACATCAAAAAATTTTGAAAAAGGAAACTAACACAAATTCAGGAGCGAGAAAACAAGATCTAATGTGAAAGAAAAGAAACTTCAAGTGTAAGCTTAGATTTGAATTTTTTGAAGCTCATTCCAAAAACAGTGAACTTGAGTACGACTTAAAGGGTAATTATAATTTATAAATTTATTTTATTTGAAAATTTGAAAATATTAAATATACTTCTGACAAGAATCAGACTAAATTGAGTCTTTTTTTTAAAGAAAATTTACATACATTGAAGTTTTCATTTATTTGGATAAAATAATTTTACTTGTTACCATTTAACTTATCCTTATTCTATGGATAGAATGCGTAGACAATTAAATTCAACATTTTGTTTTAATGGACAATATCCATACCATTGAAATAAATAGAATTCAGACTACCTTTTTTATTGTTTGATAAATATTAAATATATGAACTACTATATGGAATATTTGTGGTAGAAATGCAAATAAATGGACAACATGTGCATATAATGAGTAAAAGAATCATGGCCATAGCTTGTGAGTGTAAGTGCCTATTTGGACAACATGTGCATATAACGAGTAAAAGTTTTTTTTTTAAAAAAATCAGTGTTTGGTTGTAGAATGAAAATTCACTTTTTTAGTAGATATAATTTTATTGGCAGCTAAAATACATTTTTTTAAGAAGCTCAAATTTGAAGCTTCTCAAAAAAGCACTTTTTAAAGTAAAATTTTCAGATCAATTAATGAGCCTATTTTTTAGTCTCTTTTGCTCTTATGTTTTACACATAATTTTCACAATACCCATAAATACATCTTCACGTTTATTTTGAGATTTATATAATATTATTTGACTTTTTTATATATTTTAATATTAGTTTTCCTTATGTTATAATTCATATAAAAGATTTGGTTAGATATATTTTCATTTATGTTTCATATGGTTTAAAATTATATAATAATTAATATATTGTGCTTTGCATATTATTTAATATATTTTAAATAATATTTATATGCGTAAATAATTTTTATTACAAAATAAAATATAGTAAAAATTAAAAGTACTTTTTATTTTTATGTTGCCAAACAGTCTATTGTATGAAGCTCTTTAAAAAAAATCTCTTTTTAAAATGACAATCAAACAGTCAACTGGTTTCTTAAAAAAGTTCTTCTAAAAAAAATTCTACTGATATAAGCTCATCCAAACAGCCACTAAATCGGATTAAATATATAGTTGGTAAAGATTCTCACGTTCTAGTTTGTCATTTTCTTTGAAATTGCCTTTTTAGGTTTGTTTAGACTGAAATGGAGTTGATGTTCGAAATTGAAGTTTGGATGGAGTGAGCCCATGGGCTTTCTTCAAGCTAAGATTTTGTTCTGTACATTTTAGATTTTAAATGGGCCTATCAGCCCAGATAAGTCACTTTGATCCTTAACTTGTTTTAATTTTTTTTAATATTTAATTGTTTTCTACCTCTAGTGTTCTAAACCTGATTCTTGTAGTACTTGAATTATTCAGAATATCTAAATCCTTGCTGATCATTTAGCATTACAATATAATAGGAGAATTCTACATTTGCCATCGAAGTTAATTATTTAGCCATAACTATTTCTCTAAATGGTAGTAGAAAAAAAAAACATTCATATGTTATTGTGATATATTTTAAAATTTGTTCAAACATTTTCAGTCTTAAATTTTAATTAAATGTTAAAAATAACATTTATATGTAATGATTATAAACGATTTCAAAATTTTATTAATATAGAGTGTTAGTAACTTATTTATGATTAGAACATAGTTTTAAAGATTTATTATTGTGATTATCTATAATTATAATGTCATTCTTAATTTCTAATTTAAAACCTTAAACTAATGGATTGATGTTGAAGATCAAACGTGTAACTTAGTTTCACATTACAACAGAACGAAGCTTTAATTGAGAAGCCCAAAGGGAAACAAATAGGTGCTTGAAGCTTGATAAGTTTGCAAGATTTAGCCATGAAGTACAATTTAACACTGTTATTCACACAGTTTACAGGACCTGCTATCTAGCAGTCTATATGTCTTCTCTTGCTCAACTTATGACCATCAAAGAAGCTTACACTAAAGTCCCTAATATTATTCATTACATGTTGTATCCCAATTCATAATCTTGAAACATCCCTTCAGACTGGAGAACAGAATTGCAGTTCCAAGAGTTCGATGATGTTGATCTGATCTCGAACTCATTAGACCACCAAACCAAGTTGTCCTTGGTACCATTCATTTCCTTGAAACAATCGAAATTAGAAATCTGATCCTCCTGTGAGATAAAACCAGATGCTTTGTTACGAAGAAGGTCCTCGAGCTCAGCTTGGAATGACGAAACAGGCTCGATTGGCACGACAGGTTCCTCTACAGCTTCTGGTTTCGAGACAATAGTTGTGTCCATTACATTGGTTGCATTGCTGGAAGGAAATGAGTTATCCGAGGATGTCCCGAGATTCAAAGAATTCTCTGAAGCATCTACCTTGGAATTGTCAAAATTTATGAAGTCTTGTTGACGTGTAAGAGAACTGGTTACATGCTGATAGGTTTCGGACTTTTGTTCATTCCCTTCTTCAGGGATAGGCAGGATATGTTGCATGAGAGGATTGGAGCTTTCACTTAAAGATTGGAGGAGCATCTTCTCGTGAAAAGGGTGCAACTTGGGCCAAAGAGCAGGGTTGTTGTAGAAACTCAAAGGGTTTCCAAGGTTTTGGAGCTGCATATGCAATTGCAACCTTTCAAGAGCCGAGTTGCTTAAAGCATGTGAAGATGGATTTTCTTCATTCCCTTCAGCACTGGTGGAAGATAGTCGATTGCTATTAGATTGCTTGCGCTTACCGAGCAATTTCTTCTTCAGCTTCGTGTTCCAATAGTTCTTAATATCATTATCAGTTCTTCCTGGCAATTGAGCTGCAATTATGGACCACCTAAAAGTAGATATATAGAGAAATTCTCCGATCATTGATATGTCTTTTCCAAGTTTAAGTAACAAAATATGTAATAATATGAGACTTAAACCTTGAAAAAATATATGAACTTAAAGAATTTTGAACTGAGATTCAATGTTCTAAGCACAAGCATCATGGACAAACAGTAAAAGGACAAACAGTTAAGGCTGTAAAGTCTGTGGAAAAAGCTGAGAGGAGAAACCTGCTGCCAATACTTATATACAGGCTACATATGATATTGTCTTCTTCTTCAGAGAATCCACCATGCTTGATATTAGGCCTCAAGTAATTCAACCACCTCAGTCTGCAACTTTTTCCACATCTCTTAAGCCCTGAAGAGAACCGATTGAATCATCAAGACATAAAACAAATTTATCGCCCTCCTTAGTATAATCTATATATGATTAAGTAGACCAAAACCAGAATATTATTCGTGTTAAATGAAGAAGACAAGTTTATCGTCTATATACCAATCTTTTGAGGGAGTGCAATCCAGTTGCCTCCAGTCCCATGTTCTTCAATGTAAGCCTTGAGCTTGGCGTCTTCTTCAGGTGACCATGGACCTTTCTTGACGTTTTCCTTGTCACAACAAGGAGCTCGACCCATCTCTATGTTGTTTCTTGTTTCGTAATAGATCACTTCCTTCAAGCAAGGAACTGTGTCAGAAGAGGTCGATGCTGGGAAAAACTCTGGGATGGATGACCAAGATTTATAGGTAAGAAGAGTGGGTAATGTGATGCTTATGAGGACAAAAAGTCTTACACCTCACCTTCTCCTTCTCTTCCAAAATTCAACCCATTTCTCTTCTCTAGGGTTTCCTTTATTCCTGCTACTCTCTCTTCCTTTTGGATTAGTTCGGTCATCCATATTTAACCCCATATGCAACCGGACAAAGTTTAACACTGATTTTCTTCTTCATTAGCATTTTATATTGTGCTACTTTTTGCCAGTCGATTAGTTTATTTTTTGAATGCAATTCTACATGTAAGTATTCTAAGAACCCTCCATCTTCTTGCTTGTTTCTAATATCCCTCGCCTTGTTAGACTTTATAATGTGTCAATAACGTGATTGACTTGAACATGTTCCATCTTATAATGACAAACCTTAATTGTATTTAACTATAGATAAGCTTAACTAGAAGTTTCTTGGAATGACCCTATTCCTTGAGAGCTGCAATGAAATGGTATTGTAAGAGCATGTTGTTAGAACAAATAATTAACTAAAAGTTGTGGTAAAAGTAAACCAAGCTCCGTGGATAATATCTTTTTGCCTAGTGGACAACCTGAATTAGAGAGAAAAACTTCCATCTGTTCTCTTTTGTCCGAGTCTTACAATTCACATCAACTTTGCAAAACTTTACTGGTTTACCAACAACGTAGAGCCAACTTAATTAAACTGTAATTACCTGAAGGGATCACATAAAGTAGTGAACTAGTTAACTGGTCATGGCTTATTGCAGATTGCTTTAGCTTCATCTTGAACCTCATATGAATAAGAGTTTCTGCCGTTTGCTTTACCCCATCAAAAAAGAAAAAAAAAACACTTATAGATTACTGCAAAACGTATGCAGACACATACAAACGTAGACATGTTTATTGTAAGACAAGTGATAATTTAGGGTTGTGATCATAGTTTTAAATTGACAATCTATATGGCAATTTGTAACAATTATACTCGTATTTTTTATAGTTACGTCCGCTAATTAGTTTGCATTTGCCAAAATGGTCTGCATATAACTCATAATTGTCAATTTTTCATTAATTAATCAACTAACATAGGAGTGCCTGAAAATTTAAGGTTGACCAAATTATAAGACAGTGAAAAAAATAGTCCACCAAATCTAGGAGAATTTTAAGTAATGTAGATTACTTGATACAAATCAATGTTGTAAAAATCAGACTGAAAGTTAAACCGACAAGAGGTTTAAAATTTAAAAGGTTTAATTGATAATGGACTATTTTAAAATAGTTAAAGACTGAATAAAATTAAATAATTTAAAATATAACTAAAAGAGATTGTCCTTATATATCAAAGAATTTAAAGTTCAATTAAAAAAAGAGATAATTAAATAAAAATTGACTAATTAATTAATAAATTGATAAATTTTTAATAATAAGAGTTATTAAAATAAATTCAATCAAACTAAAAAATTGAACGGTTTAAAATTTTTACAATTGAATCGCTAAAATCAGATGAATTTTTTAATTATTGTTACAAATTGGTAAAATATCCTTCTCTTTTGGGCTTTAACAGAGTGAGTATGAATTTGGTTTGATAACATTTGTATTAATATTTTGTATATAAAAAAAAACATTTGTATTAATATCTCTATTTTTATACCCTTACGTTCACTAGAGTAGTATAAAATTTTGAGGGGTACTTATAATATTCCAATGGATTTTTGTGTATTCTTCATGGTATTCGGGTGTATAGCATTTATCGAATTGAAAAACGTAAACATCAAAATTATGGCTTGTATTAATTGTAAGCTCTAACAGTTATATAATATTGTTGCTATTTTTAGCGTACTTTAGCTAAGCTTGTCTAATACTAGAAGTCTTTTACCATCATAGCATGCATTTATGTGAGAAATTTCTAATGCCATCTTAACTCTATGAATTACTTAATTAGTGCTTATTGTCATTTGGATACAAGAACAATGGGAAATTATGGTTTCGAGACCCAATAATAAGCTAAGCATATCAGCCAATCGATTTTAAAGAACTTTAATTGATTGGAAATAATGAGAATAAAGAAGTGAGAAGAAGATAATATCCAGTTTAGGTTGATCTTGAGATGATATTCGGGGATCACAACACCACTAGTTTCTCATTATCTTAAAGCTGGTGATATATTATGATATTAAACCCTAGATGTTACAAGTTGGCTGGGGTTTATATTATATAATGAACTTTTGAAGAAAAGTATCACTCATTGACCTCGGTTTCCTACTTTAATAATTTGTGAAGGAATTTTTTAATGGTAGACGAGAAAAAGAAGGTCAGGAACCAGCAATCCATGGAGAAATTACAAGAAGAAAGCTATCAAATTCAAAAAGCACTCAGTCCCATATTTACTAATATCTTAATCGTCTAATGGGCTCATATCTTTGGGAGAAAGAAGACATGCTACTCCTTGTCCTTGTCTCACCTTCGAATCTCTTAATTCATACAGTGCGTTTCATCATCAATAAGACCGACGACCTTGGGACTAGTTTTAGTGAGAACTGGTAAGGGTGGCCCTGTTAAGTGATAACTACAATGATAACCTAGAATTATTGTTGATTTGTTAATCTTATTTGATGTAGATTTCTAATATCATTTAGAATAAGTTCAAGAGGGTAGTCAAAGTTCTAGGTAAGCTAAGAGTTTTCACTATTAACCAACCATGCATGTTCAAAATTTAATCGAAAACACCTTAATCGTCCCAATGAAAAATTCCATTCACATTCAGAATAAACCCAACAAAATAAGCTACCAAGAGGAAATGATTACTTACTATTAATCCTTAGTTAGGAATTACAACCTGGGGAGTTTTGTTCTCATAACTCTTCACGTTCTTCAATCTCTTGAACAATTATAAAATACGCAGTTGGACATTACTCTCAATTTCTGGATTTTCACTTGGCATGCATATTAAATGCTTGCATAGAACCATGTGTTTTATTCTTGGGAACATTAACTATATGAACTTAATGGATTGTTTGAACATCAAAGTTTGTATTTTAGAGTTTTCTCTCTACTTGACGGTAATTGGTGTATAACCTCAGATTTGCTGAATCATCTTGCTGGTCAAAAACCATAATTGAACAAGAACAATTATATAACCCCCACGGTCCAATCCAATCAATATCACTCAACTATACATTGGCTCTTGTCAGAACTGTCTGCTCAGCTTATTACATAATATACTCCTAAAATTGGTTTTTTCCTAAATATATGTTGGTTTTTATCCTTGAGTCTCATAACGAAAGATAATGCTAATAACCTATATAAAAACTTCACATTTCAAGCTCTTAGGCGTTGTTTCAAGAGATTATAACTTTCTCGGTTCCAATAAACCCATGTTCGAGCTTTCTAATAATGTGAATCACTGAAATTCCAATCTAAGCAGGGGATAAGGGCTTAATTTATACGGTACAATTTTTACTTTTCTGTATGTATGAATGGTATAATTGAAGTAAAAAAGTAAACTGTACATGTTTTGGATTAAGACTACAATTCCAAGAGGAGGAAGCTGCAGCGAAAGAGAACAAAGATAAGACATATAACGTCACAGACGTTGACAAGAATCCGATTAATGGAACCCAACGTACCTCATTAGAATTTATGTCTTAGAATAAGAAACTAATGACTTGATTATAAACCTTAACAATATATTAATCAGCAACTCCATGCACTTTATTGTACTAACATTGAAGTCGTTATAAACAGACGGAGTTGCTGAGCTCAAAATGCTCTTCCCACAAGTTACCAACAATTGTCAACTCTTGTTTAATGGTAACAAACCCATCATCGCGCTTAGAATCTAAGAAATTGACTTGGCTCTTATCACTTGGTAGTATTATAACGAACCAACCATAGGAGAACATGTTGCTATATTATTGGCAAAATGGTCCCAGTTTAAAGCATAATGTGAAACAAAAAGCTTCAACTATCTTGTCAAAATGATATATTCCGTTTATTTTCTTAAGTCACCGAGAGGGCAGTGCCTATTAATCACTCATTCCTTTCATATTTCAATTATGCAAAATACCATTTTTCCCACTAGGAGATGGATCATTTCCCTATTGCAAAGTCACTCTCAGGTTCCTGAATCAATCACTATGGCTTCTTCTGCTATCAATTTAAATTTCAGGATATCTAGCAGAATGCATATACTTGTACTACTCATTTAACAAGGACATATGATATGGCTACTTCAAAGTGAACCTGCCAAAAGATTACAAAGAAGTCTAATCCATAGCCGTGTGTTAGGTACATCTTGACTTGAGAGAGAGTATCAGCCTAAGAACAGGACCTAATTCAGGAATTCAGGTGAGGATTGATTATGTCATAGAATTTGACTCCGCATATTTGGCTTTAACAAATAGAGAGTTGGTTATATAAATGCCGTGATTATACTACTCGACTGCCTTGTTTAATCATTAGCAGACTGCTATGAGCTCATAACTGACATCAAAAGGACCCAGTTCCATATGCAGTAGAGATGTAAATTCAATTAAGGTCAAACAAAGCTCTGAAATGTACTCGTGTATCATCTAATCACAAAGTTGAGCAAGTGGAGTTGGTCCCACTGTCATCTGTATCACATCTAGCCAGGAGTTTCTTCTGTTTTATCAGAATTACTAAGAAGATTTAGTTGTTTTTCTCTCCTGTATCATATTGGCACTCAATACTTAGAGCCATTCTTATTGGGTTCATGGAAATTCTAAACGGAGCTCCATTTAAGTACCATCAAATCCTGTATATGTACCATGCTCAGGAGTCAAACTTCCCATTTCCTGCTCCAATTTTAAGTAGAGCACTTGAGCTTACATAACACTTTTAAATCTCCCTGTAACATGAAACCACTTCTCCTGCAAAAAGTAATTTAACTGCTCGACAACATGAACCACAACAAAGTCATTTATATGTTGCAGGAAAATAACGTTTCAACGCAAACCATAGTAAATGTAAATGGACAATATATAACAACCCTGTATTGTTTAAATATTTATGAGAAATATAGACAAGTCTACAGGTGTAAAATAAAAAATTAAAGACAAAAGGTATCAGCAAAAAGCATAGGGCTATATCTGTCCCCATCCCAAGTTGCGACTCAAATAGGCGTTGCACATTATTTTTTTCTCTGAAGTTATATAGCTAATTACCAGTGTCGTATATACAGATATTCCCCAAATCTTGGTACTTTGTCAAAGCAAACAAAGATCATACAGCAATTATGACCGCACTCAACATAAGGAATACCTGCATAAGGAAATGACCAAGCTGCTGAGAGGAGCATTTCCATCATAAGCAATGGAATGTAAATTAGATAGTTTCGAAAAACTCACATTCTGATTGTGCATCCATAGCCCTCAATGCATGATGTAGCTTCAATCTTAAATGAAGAATCCCATCTTGCAGCTACCCTAAAAGATTAATAGTAGATGAATCAAGGCGTATCAATACTATTAGCCTAGATATATTTTAAAACCAGTAGATAACATTTTGACTGACACCCGCAGGGTTTTGCTTCATCAAATGTTTCTGTCGAAAGAAGACAGTCTAGAAATGAACATGATAGCAGCGATGCAGAAATTATTTGACATTGATTGCAGCTGCCATGTTCCTGAGTCTCCGGGATATCTCTGAGAATGAGGGTCTCTCAGCCGGATCAGAGGCCCAACAGCTTTCCATCAAAGATTTCCATTCAGGATCACACCATGTTGGAATTTGTGGACGTAACGAGTTGTTTACAATTCCACCTGCAAAGTTTTAAGAGAAGAAATACATTATATCATAGTGGCTAACGTATAGTTGTAATCTAGGGTACATCAGCATGGCGTAACATGTAGGTAAAGGATTATGGTTGCTTTACATCTTTACATCTTTACCAAAGAAATGATCATGCTTCACAAGGTCAAAAGATTTACGGACCAAAGTTGCCAATAACCACAGCCATGCCAATCATTGAAAACTCCCGCAAGGTTATGCAAATCAATTAAACTGGTTGTACGCAGCCAATCTCTTGATGTTCAAGGGTGTCTTTAAGCTATAATGTAGAGCAGTAGAAGTATTCCACCAAGGTTTCACTTTAGTGAGGTGAAAAAGACAGCAGAAATTGATACATGATAAATGAAAAGAGGTAATATACATCCTGTTATAGATTACATCCTTAATTCTAGGGATTAGGATTCTATTGCATGATTCTAGGAATAATCCTAATTATGTATAGCTTGATTATAGGGATTGTATTCTATATTAGGCTAACAACTTTATCTATATAAAGCACTACTCTGTACATACTCAAACATATATAATAAAAAATTACTTCTTTCAAGTTTACATGGTATCAGAGCTTTAGGTTTCTTTCAGTTTTTTTTTTTCCGTCTGCCAGTGTGCAGATTCACTGTCCAGTGGACATGTTTTGGGTACTTTTCTTGGGTCACCCATTTTTTAGTGGACAACTTCCCTCACCACCAGCACCATCAGAACTGCCGCCTTCCGACTGACCTTCGCTCATCGTCCACCCACCAAAAGATCTGTGCGTGTCTCACACGTGCCGCCAGCAGTCTCGACTTCCCTCTCACGCTCCGGCGTGTGACAGCGAGTGTCGCAACACAGCGATCTCCGATCACCCTCACAGGCGGCAACACAGCACCCAGGCTCTGACGCGCCACGCACGTGCTCAGACGCCACTCGCTTGTATTGTCCAGACGCTGCCTTGACTTTTGTGTGGAGACGCTGTTGATTTTGGTCCAACCTATTTTGGACTTTTGTGTGCAGCAGGTACCTTTGTTCCTGTGTGTGCTATTCATACCTTTGCGATTCTCTCTTCTCTTATTTTTAGCTCTAGTTTCTAGTGTATATCCATTATCCGTTTCATTATGGCTGACGATAAGAGTTTAGTTGTAGCAGATGTCGTTCCTGAACTGTCTAGAATTACAGAACATAGATTAACAAGGCACAATTATTTTCAGTGGTGCAAAACAATTCGGATTTACCTACGGAGTATCTCGAAGGATAATCATCTCACCGATGATCCCCTAGTGGACCACACTCGCCGGGAGTGACTACGTGATGATGCTCAATGGATTATCTGGAATTCTTATACTCTAGCAAAGGAAACATATCTCGAATTTATAAAGTATGCAAAGGTTTTTATAGAGCTGAGCAACATGATCAATCTCTTCAGTCATATTTTATGAATTTAAAAGGATTTACGAGGAAATAAATGTTCTGCTCCCATTTAGTCCTGATATCAAGGGCCAAGAAGTTCAATGGGAACAAATGGTTGTTATGAGTTTTTTGGTTGGTTTTAAATTCTCAATTTGATATTGCTAAATCTCAGATTCTGTCAAGAGTCGAACTTTCTTCCCTACACGAGGTATTAACTCGGATACTTCGCACAGACATTAATTCATTTGCTCCTCCTAGTACTCAGAATTCTAATGCTCTTGTGAGTTGAACTCATGAATTCGACTCTAAAAAATCATCTCATAAACATCAGAATCGAAGTAGTGAAAATTGGAGCACTAAGAATCAAGATGCAAAAGGAATCGTCTGTCAATATTTGTCATGAGCCCGGTCACACTAAATACACCTGTCGGAAGCTACGGAATAAATATCAGAAATCACATTCCGCCCACATTGTAGCTACTAATGCACCTAGCTCATCTACTGAGAAGACTATTACTGTATCTGTTGAGGAATTTGCCAAGTTCACTCAATCTCAAGAAGCACTGAAGCATTCATCCTCACCTATTACTGCTATTACTGACCCAGGTAACACATCTACGTGCCTTCTTTCCTCTTCCACCCAATAGGTCATTGATTCTGGTGCCTAAGATCATATGACAGGTAATTCTAGCCTCTTTTCTACTTTTTCTAGACACTCATCTCCTTCTCATGTTACATTAGCTAACGACTCCACTTCCTCTGTTATTGGTTCTGGCACTGTCCATCCTAATTCCTCTTTGTCCCAAACATCTGTCTTAAATTTACCTGGACTCTCCTTTAATTTATTATCTGTGAGTAAACTCACTCGTACCTTAAATTAGTGTATCTCATTCTTTCCTGACCATTGTATTTTTCAGGATCTTATGACGAAGAAGATTATTGGTAGAGTGGAATCAGGAGGTCTCTATGTTCTAGATGCCTCAGTACCTAAACCCATTGCCTGCCCTAGTGTCTTGACCCCATTTCAAGCCCATTGCTGGTTAGGACATCCATCTTTACCCTTGTTGAAGAAACTTTGTCCTAAATTTCAGAATGTATCTTCTTTAGATTGTGAGTCCTGTCAGTTTGCTAAGCACCATCGTCTATCTTCTTTTCCTCGAATCCATAAAAGGGCTAGTTCCCCATTTGAATTAGTACACTCTGATGTTTGGGGCCCATGCCCTATTATGTCCAAAACTGGGTTTCAATATTTTGTGACATTTGTTGATGATTTCTCTCGTGTAACTTGGCTTTATCTCATGAAAAATCGTTTTGAATTTTTTCTCATTTTTCTGCCTTTTGTGCTAAGATTAAAACACAATTTAATGTCTCAATCTGCACTTTACGAAGTGATAATGCCAAGGAATACATCTCTACACCATTTCAGTCCTACATGATCCAACATGGTATTCTCCAGCAATCCTCATGCGTTGATACTCCTCGGAATGGCGTGGTTGAGAGAAAAAATCGCCATCTCCTTGAAACTGCGAGAGCACTATTATTTCAAATGAAAATTCCTAAATCCTTTTGGGCTAATGCAGTCTCCACAACATGTTTTTTAATTAATCGCATGCCCTCTTCTGTCCTTCAAGGTGAGATGCCTTACACTGTCCTCTTTCCCTCTAAACCCTTGTTTGATATTCCACCACGCATTTTTGGTAATACTTGCTTTGTTCGGGACAAATGTCCTTAAATCTCTAAGTTAGACCCCAAGTCTGTGTTTTTCTCAGCTATACCCTTCTACAAAAGGGGTATCGTTGCTATTGTCCCACTCTTAACTAATATCTTGTTTCAGCTGATGTTACCTTTTTAGAATAGGTTCCTTTCTTTCCTCACTCTTCAGTCTCAAGAACGGAGTGCTTGTTTACGAAGTTACCTTTCAAACTACCAAGGCTACGCCAACACAACTGCCACCTCTTCGTTTTGTCTACTCTAGACGACGAGATCATCCTGATACACACCCCATATCTAGTTCTTCACCATCAGATCCATCACCCGATGATCTCCCAATTGCTTTTCGCAAAGGTAAACGTCAGTGCACCTACCCTATTTCATCATTTGTTTCTTATGATCATTTATCTTCTTCCTCGTGTTCTTTTACTGCTTCCCTTGATTCTGTCACTATCCCAAAGGTGTCCATCAGGCCTTATCTCACCCTGGTTGGCATGATACTATGATAGAAGAGATGAATGCTTTAGATGCCAATAGTACCTGCGAATTGGTACCATTACCTATTGGTAAGAAGGCCATTGGTTGTAAATGGGTATTCACAGTCAAAGTTAACTATGATAGCTCAGTAGACCGGCTCAAAGCTCGGCTTGTTGTAAAAGGCTATGTTCAAAATTATGGTGTTGATTATTCTGATACGTTCCTGTAGCCAAATTGACATCCATTCGCTTATTCATCTCTCTGGCCACTACTTATGATTGGCCGCTGCATCAGTTAGATATCAAAAACGCTTTTCTCCACGGTGACCTCCACGAGGAAGTATACATGGAGCAGCCACTTGGTTTTGTTGCTCAGGGAGAGTCTGGTAAAGTTTGTCATCTTCGGAAATCTCTATATGGTTTAAAACAGAGCCCCCGCGCTTGGTTTGGAAAATTTAGCCAAGCCATTGAAGCATTTGGAATGAATAAGAGTAAATCAGATCACTCTGTTTTTTATAGACATTCTGCATCTGGAATTATTCTTCTTGTTGTCTATGTGGATGATATGTTATTACTGGAAGTGATCATGTGGGCATCTCATCTTTAAAGTCTTTTCTTCACAGCCAGTTTCAGACTAAGGATTTAGGGCCCTTGAAATATTTTCTGGGAGTAGAGGTGACGAGGAGCAAGAAAGGTGTTTTTTTGTCCCAAAGAAAGTATGTTCTAGATTTACTAACTGAGACTGGAAAATTGGGAGTTAAGCCATGCAGTACTCCAATGACTCCGAATCTACAACTCTCTAAAATGGAGACTTGTTTGAAGATCCCGAGAAATACAGAAGATTAGTTGGAAAACAAAATTATTTAACAGTGACTTGTCCTGATATTGCATATCCAGTCAGCATTGTAAGTCAATTTATGTCGTCTCCAACTATTCATCACTGGGCTATACTAAAGGGAGCTCCTGGTCTAGGGGTACTATACAACAATCATGGGCACACTCGTATCGAATATTTTTCGGATGCTGATTGGGCCAGTTCCAAAGTTGACAGAAAGTCCACAATTGGATATTGCGTGTTTGTTGGAGGGAATTTAGTCTCATGGAAAAGCAAGAAGCAAAATGTTGTGTCCAGATCAAGTGCAAAATATGAATATCAAGCAATGGCACAAGCCACGAGTGAGATCATATGGCTATACCAACTTCTTTCTGAAATTGGCCTTAAAGTCTCAAAACCAGCCACACTTTGGTGTGATAATCAAGCTGCTCTACATTGCATCAAATCCTGTATTTCATAAACGAACTAAACACATAGAGATTGATTGCCACTTTGTTCGAGAAAAGATCCAACAAAACTTAATCTCTACAGGATATGTCAAGATCGGAGAACAACTTGGAGATATTTTTACAAAAGCTTTGAATGGAGTTTGGGTCAACAATATTTGTAACAAGTTGGGCATGATTAATATCTATGCTACAACTTGAGAGGGAGTGTTATAGATTACATCCTTAATACTAGGGATTATGATTCTATTGCATGATTCTAGGAATAATCCAAATTATGTATAGCTTGATTATAGCGATTGTATTATATATTAGGCAAACAACTTTCTATATATAAAGTACTACAATATACATACTCAACATATATAATAAAAAATTACTGCTTCTTTCAAGTTTACACATCCTAAACTTGATTACAAGAATAAGGCATGTGTAAACACCTATTTAAGTAGTAGTTAGTCTCCAATATAAGACTCCTCTTATTTGTTGCTAGTCTATCAGATCAAGGGAGAATCTAAAACGCTGTTATTCATACAGTCTACCATCCTCTTAGAGCTTACCAATTATTGATGCACAGTGCATATCAGCATAAGGTTCTTCACCCGTCAGCAATTCCCACATAACAATTCCAAACGAGTAAACATCAATCTATTAAAGAGAAGACATGTGACACAAAAATGTTGTCAGAAATGTGCAATAACAATCCTAATTTGATATCAACAATATTCCTAAGGTTGATATTCTAATAAAAGAAAAATTACCTTCTCTGATACCATGTGGTTTTTTCCACTAAGAAGCTCAGGTGCCATCCAGGGTAAAGTCCCACGAACACCACCTGATACCAATGTATGTTGCTTCACCTTCGATAAACCCAAATCACCAATCTAATAAACAATGCATTGCTGGTTAGCAGGTTACTCCATGCATTCATATGTTTGCAAATGAGAACATATGTTTTATTTCATTTGTTCACATCATATAAGTTTTGGAGAACACCAAATAAGCATCAAAAGGCTCAAAAATTTCCAGTAATAAGCACAACAAAATGCAAAGAATTGAGTTTCAATTTAATAACAAATCGGAAATGAAGCACATTATTAGCAACAGAGCAAAGCTCAAATGCTTCAACTCAAGTTCAGTGTGAACCCAACAAACATTTCCATGTCCGCATACCTTGCAAATGGGCCGTTGAGGATCTCTCATATTTACTAGCAGGTTTTCACATTTCAAGTCAAAATGAACAATGTTCTTTCCATGTAGATATTCCATCCCAAAGGCCGCATCCATGGCTATGATGAGTCTTTTGCGACGGTCAATGGTTCTGTTCAACCATACTATGAAGTCAATTTCACACCAAGACTGTTAGAAGGCTTTTATAATTCTAGTCCATAAAAATTACTTCTGGAGAAAAGTTATGTCTGAAAAGCAGTAAGAAGCCCAATAACATATTACAGCTATAATAACGCCCCTGGGATATCACCTTACAACATGGTCATGGACATGATTACCTATCCTTCTTCTGCAAGAACTGTTTCAAAGATCCATTAATCATGAATTCAGTTACAGTTGCTAAGGTTCCATCAGGGCCATCACGCACTATACCATAAAAAGAAACAACATTCGGATGATGCAATGAACTCAACAATGAAGCCTCTTTCCAAAAATCTGCAATCTACAAAAATGAGAAAAACATAGAAATTAAAACGGTATAATTGAACCGCTCTTTACGTGGGAATATTCTAATATATTTTTGTTTGAATGAATAACTCATTTCAGGATTGCTACTCTGGGTTTTGTCGCGGTGAAGATCAGATGAATTCTAAAAATAAACAATTTCAACTTTCTCCAAATCATAACGTAGGTGCACATACCATGCAGAAGCATTGATCCAGAATGATATCGACCTTATGCAAATAATATGCGGATGAGTAATTACTAGTTGAGAAAGGAAAAAAAAAAATCAAGAGTATGCTAAAATTGTTTTTAAGCATAGAAACATAGATCAGATATTAAACTTTAGTACAATGGTATTATAACCTTTCTCAACAAGAAAACACTGACAGAACAAACTGAAGGAAATAACCACCAGTTCATTTCCTTCTCAATTTTCAAAAATAAGACTATCAAAATAACAAATGAAAAATGAATGCAAGTAACTAGTTCTGAAAATTTTCAAAAAAAGAGAAGGCAAATACAAAGTTTTTCCAACTAAACTTTTGACTTTCCTTTCCTTTTAAAAGAAATAAAACTGTACACGGTTAATAATGTTGGGTCCAAATTCAGTGGACAGTTTACATTCTTGCATCTTTGAGTACCTCATTTTACCATCGTGTGAGAAGAAAAAGCTGCTAAGATTAGAATTGAAGTACACAAACTCAAGTAGAGATTCATTCTTTCACAAAAAAATCAAGACAGTAAAGGTCAAGAAAAAAAAGTACTCCTAGAAGGGCATAGACACCTACCAAACGCTCTCTTTCAGATGGTCTCCCAGCAAAACAGCTGGCTTTTATTCGCTTTATAGCTACATCCGAACCTTTCCATTTCCCGTGATAAACAGCTCCATATGTTCCAGAACCTAGTTCACGAATCTCCTCCAGATCATCATTTTTTATCGTCTGAAGGAAAAAACAACTGTTAAAATCAAATGACATGAAAGAAACAACAGAAAATAAAAAAGACAACAATTACAACAGAAAATTGAAGAGTGGGATAACAGAAAACCTGCAATCCCCTTGCAATGGCTTCTGCCTCAGCCTTTGTGGGTTCTATTTTGTTAATGTCCACATTGTCTGCATCCAAATCCAACTCTGGCTCTTCATGGGTAGTCTGTAAACATGTTGGACATTAAGAAGAGAAGATAAGGTACATAAATATTCTCTTTCGGCTAAAGAAATTCATTTGACTCTTACCAGTTGTTCAGACTCCTTAATATTAGCTTCTTTGGATTCTGAATTATGAGCTAAAGGGTCAGCTACTTCTTCAACTCTGGCTTTTATCTCCTCAGCCTCCTCCAATGCTGCTTTCTTTACAGAAGCAATTAGCTCTGGCAGAAAACTCAACTGACCAGATAGATTTGAATCTTTGGGAGCAATAGACAAGTCTTTTTCACCCACTTTTAACACATCAACTCTTTCTTCTACATGCTTTAAGTGATTCGAATTGATAGATTCAAGAGATATTATCTCGCCGTTGCTCTCAACAACAATGCTTTGTGACAAACTGGGCATTTGTTGTTGATCCAGCTTTTCAACCTTTCCTATGAGGCTTTCTTCAGTTTCTATCCCAAGTATGCTTTTCTCCTCTGTTGTTGCCACTACACTGGTATTTGTAATATTTGATTCTGGATTGCCAGTAGACATACATGAAGTGGCAGAGTTACGAATTTCACATGGAACTGTTGGTGAGATGGTTCCTGGAAGAAACAATTGCTTGTTTTCCGGACCATAAATATTGGGGTTAAAGTTCAGAGCAGCATGGGCATAAGAAGACTCCGGAACACTTTTCCCATCAACAGCCACCATTTTCTGCGAAGATTCCACCCAAGGCTGGTTACTATCCATGCCACTGCCAATCCTTTGGACACCATCGACTATGCTTCTGACAAACGCTGGATTACACATACCATTCACTTGTGGAGCTGCAACAGATGTTTCCAATGGAACACCAGAAATTGGATTTTGACCATTTCTCCACAAGGCCTGTGCATGTGTATGGCCATGTGATATGTGGTGAACACTCTCCGTACCATAGGTGTATGGCAAATTTCCATACCGAACCGTTCGTTCTTCAGGAGGAGGAATGTGCCGTTGATGTGGGACAGGCACAGATTGATCATGAAACACTTCATTTCCCACTTCAGGACTAGCTCGCTGATTGGTATAATTAGAGGATAAATGATGGCCATCAATAAAACTAGTATGCCCAAGAGTGTAACTTAATCCAGGTCCATCTACAAGGTAATGATCATTGAATCTTCCAGCTCCAGAAACCTGTGTTCTTGCTTCATCAGCTTGAGGATTCGACTGATGTTGCAAAACCCATCCTCTGTCATGGTTGTGAGTTTCATTGTATATGGATCTTGGATCATTCTGATCTTTCATGTACATTGTATGGTGCACCTTTGGATCAACATTTAACAAAAAAGCTTCTCTATTTGGTGGGCACTCAGCACATGGATTAGGAACCTGCGGAATCCCACTTCCCATATTTGGTTGTTCCAGATGAATTTGATTTCTTGGGAAAGCGACCCGACACTGATCGCATACACTGTTGCTGTCAAAAACACCAGGAACATGCAACAAGTTACCAGGAAAACCCGCCCTATCACCCGATACAGAACTGGGAGGCATCCATAGTAAATTATCAGAAAATGGTTGTTGATGATCATAGGCAGGATGAGGATTTAGTTGTGATCGAGTATATTCTTCAGGCACTCTATCAGGTAACTCCCCAAATTGCACACGGTAACGGGCAGGAGGTGAACTTGGAAACTCTGTCATAGTTCTAGGATCAAGATGTCCATGATGCCTAGGAGAGTAAAATGCAGGACTCCATGTACCATCAGGTTCATTGTACCTCTGACTTTGAGGAATCGCAACATGACATAGGTTGTATTGTGGTATTGACACATCAGCACTCCTCTGGTTATGAAGACCACCATCAAGGCTAAGTGGACTGAAAAACTGCTCCTGCAAATGGATATCATCAATTTGACCGACCAAAGGGGAATCAGGTTGCTGTCTTCTATACTCGGGCCCATCATTCAAATTATTCAGCGCATCCACATACCTCCTCTCAGTGTCCCTGTCATCCCCATCAACAAAATGCACGGAACCGTCTTGGTCAGGATGAGGAAAAAGAAAAATCCTGAGCCTAGTGAAACCATCCCCAGAACCCAACTTATCATACTCCTCCATCATGTTAGTCACATCATCGTCATTAACAACTGACACTAGAGCATCAAGATCCTCATCAGGCTGTTGGTACTTCAACACGGCAACACCGTCATAGAGTTCCTTCATTTTTGTCATCAATTCCTCATAACTAATGTCCCTCGGAACACTCATAATTCGCGTCTCTCCACCCACATACCGGAGTTTGCCATCCTGGGGTCGAGGCATTATACTTCCCGAGAAGCTGCACAAGAATTTAACACGTGCGGTTTCATCATTGGTGCCAGGGGTTGATTGAGTGACAGAGGTCGGGGTATCCATCAAGCCAATTGCTTGGTTAGAATAGTGGTCACTGTCAACAGGGCTCCGGCTCTTGTTCAAACAATCAATTCCTTGATTACACATGGAGTATGCGCGAATCATGAAACCTTAAGGTGAAAACCTGAGGCCACACACCGATAAAAAAATAAATACTTCACTAGTTGCGACACACCACCAACAAAATTGAGTTCCCATTAAAACCTAGATTCTTTAATATCATTGAATCCCCAACACCAACAATAAAAGTTAGTGCCAGTTCCGATTACACCGCCCCCAAGATATATTTCAAACAGGCAAAATCAGAACATCATCCTGCGAGCCGTAATTAGGATCATAAGCAGCTCAAAAATTCTATCTTGAAATAGAAGAACCCAGATTGAGAAGAACGCGGACCCAAAACACAGAAGGAAGTTAAAAACTGAAACCAAATCTCATTCAAGCAGAAGTACCTGATTGAACAGTAAGCGTTATAAAAGGATGGGGAGAAACCCTAATGACGGAGCCTTGTTCTTCTTCTTATTCTTTTTATTTATTTATATATTTCAATTTTGGATTTAGAGGGGATTTTGGTCCAACAAAATAGGGAATGGAGCAAAAAGTCGAAGGAAGAGAATGGTTAGTGAAGATCAAGACGAAGAAGAAGAAAACGAAAAATTAGGGTAGGTGCTGATTCCATTTGATGATGTGATGAAATTGGGTTATAACGGACTGAGAAGCAGAGAAGGCATTAACGCCATGAACAGAGAAAACTAGAAAAGGAGATCGAGACGATGGGAATAGCAACATGGAGATGAGATGGGTGTACGCCGGGTAGAGTCACACGTGGCACTTTCCTATTTCTTCAATTTCTCATTCTCTCTCTCTCTCTCGTTCTATTCAGATTAACAATAATATATAGCATATTCCTCCTCTTCTCTCCCACGTACCTATCCTGCGCGTGCAAAAATCTAAATTACGGTCTCGCTAATGCGATTCATTTCCCCTTCAGGTTCCGTCGTGTCATTAATTGTTGAAGGTTAGTTAATTTGAACCACGAAACGTGTCAAAGGATAGATAGAAAGAATAAAGGAGCGTGAATAGCGCGTGGAATATTCTCGTAAACCAACAGGGGTGGCGATTCTTTACTTGATTTTTTGCCTATGCGTTCAATTTATCACGGAAAAAAGAGATCTGTATGTGATTATTATTATTAAATGAAACAATATGCCCGCAGGTGGCAAGAGGTTATGAGGAGATTAATAAATGGTTTACACAAGTGATTTGAGGAAGAGGACCGCAAGGCTGTTACTCTCGCTTTCGATTTCATTCTCCTTATGTCATCTTATGTACTACTACTGCTAACTTCCAATGCTTATTGTCCCTCTCGTCTCCATCTTCATTGTCCTCTTCTTATTTAATATCTCTAATGCATGCACGCAGGGGCATAATGATTTATTTGGAATATCTAATTTATAAAGTATATGTAGTGAATAGACATTCAAAAAGTAACAATGTATTTTCATCTAACTAAAAGTAACGAGGCTTACTCGATTTAACCGAAGTTGAATAAGACCTCGAGGAAAAAAAAGGTTGAAACTGTGCAAGGTGATCAAGGAATCCACTTATTCTTTTTATGTTTTTGGATTATGGACTTTCGTTAAACAGGTGAACTGCGAAAATCAAGAGGCCAGGCCAGTTCACCTTTTGAGATGAAAAAAGAACAATATTAAAAAGAACTTTTTTTCCCCAAAGTAATGAAGCAACCACATCATCACCACCCCACCGCCTACTCCAAAGCTTGAGCCATAATGGAACGCTGAGACAGCTGCGTCTCGTAAAGGTCTCTGAAGATGCGATACTTGGCATCATGATACTTCTTGACCCTTGCATTTGTTGATGGATGAATTACCTTCAAATGTCCATGCATGTGATTAAGTAGATACAACATAAAATCAAACGCCAGTTTTCCTATTTGTAAACGGACTATCCTATCCTGGCAAAAGAAGTGCAAGAACATCACTTTTACGCCACCAAATTATAGTGCTTATAAAATAGTAAATACCATCTCAAAATCCACCATGAAAGAAGGATGGGGGTGAAGAGGTGGGGTTCTTTGGGTCATGGAGGTACAGCGATTGGAAGAAGAGGAGCTACTTTAAATTAGGGCAACATGCATCCAAAATCTGCCATCCACTAAGCCTAACTACAGCGATGATACTACAATGGACATTAAGCTGGTGAAGCTAAAAAAATGCCTGTAAGGAATACCTGACCAGCCGCATTTAGTGCCTTCATGGCCTTCATGAGACTACTATACTTTTTTGAAGCAACAGCACCAAGAATAGCAGCACCCAAGAGAACAGACTCACTTTCTCGAGGAAGTACTATAGGGCAACCTGCACCAATAATGAAGTGATCCTCGAGATTAAAACGTGTAAACGCTAAAGAGTTGTTCAAATGACTGTGGTTACCACCCGTCACAAAAAATATCAATTATCAGTTGGGCAATATCCTGACTTGAAATACTTCAGACCTAAAATAAAGCATTTTGGCTTGACTAATCAGACCAATTGGTATAACTTGGAACCGTGATGCCACGTAAGCCTAAGAAAAATCGTGTTAAACATTAGCAAGAAGGTGAATTCCATAGCAAAATGAATAGCTAAGTAGAAAAAAGACAAGCTTGGATATGAATTTTCCCGAGAATACAACTGCAGTGAGATATATTTATTACTTCCCAATCCAACCACTGGATTGAAGTACATGACATAAGCCAATATTTAAATGAATCTTTGTCAATACAACTTGCATGCAATATCCAAACCCATGCACAGAATGGAAAATCCATAAAAGAAAGCCACAAACAGACATCTACCAAAAAAAGGAGAAAATGAAAAATGATGCCAAAAGAGAAGACTGGGAAGAGAATCACCTGTGATATCTGCATGTTCTTGAACAAACAAGGGGTTCTTTGATAGTCCACCACATGCAAGCAACATGTCAATCTACAAAGAACAAAGGCATGACTTAGTACTCGAGTTTTAACGCAAATATTTGTCAAATATGTTGATGTAAGACCCCCCAATAAATAGCTGATATTCAGAAAGGGGGCGCAAAGTAATTAAGAAAGGGTTCCTATTAGCAAGTCCAAGATCACATAGCATAAATTAGAGGTTATTCGATAGAAGCAGTCGAACAGGTAATCGAACAAATAATACTGACCATCATAATTGAATTAATATTCACACCTCTTGAGACAGACAAGGAATAGATGATATGAGAAACATTCAGGCATGCGTTCTTCCTTTAAGTTGGATGTGATTTCAATTGCTCTCTTGAATGCTAGAAAATGACTTGTCCTCAGAATAATTCAGGAAAGACTTTCATATTTCTCTTTCTAGCTTTACACAGCTACTATATGACAATTCCATGCACCGTGCAAAGTTTAGAACCTCTTTGTACTACAAATGTGAATCTTTAAGCTGAGTTATTTGTTATGACATTTTCTAAAAGCTTTAACGCACTGAGGGATGGTAACCGGATGACAGACTATTCTTTCCTAGACCAAGATAAATCCTCTTTCTAAAAACTTGCTAACCACCAGAAATATAGGAAGCTAAGTGCAAATGATAAGGATGGATTCTTACTTTATGACCATGAGCATTACAATGCTCTACAATGTGGCGTGTTCCATATGCAATACTCTGTACAGTGGCCAAGTACAATAGAGCCAACTGTTTCTCACTTGCATCAAGTGTCAAACCACAAATGATTCCATTTGCTTTTGGATCTGCAACAGGAGACCTGGGCCATAATAAACTTTAACAGCTCAAACTCAAATCAGGTATCTAGGCACTTCATTCAGGAAATGTAGAACAAAAGTCAGAAATTACCTGTTTCCATGGAAATCGGGAAGGATATGCACGTCTTTTGTCAAGGCAGCAAGAAATGGAGAATTCAAATCATCCACCATCTTCTTCAATATATTGTTCAACAGTTCAAACAAGGAGACATCTGATGATAGTAAAATAGACTACAGGATCAAATAAGACAGAACATTACATAAAAAAACACTAATCATACTTGCCTAACAGCTATGTGCTTCAAACAAAGTCGACTAGTTAATATCTCACTTTGAGAAGCAGCTCGATTGGCAAGGCGAGGAGAAGCAACATGGTTTTCAATAATATGATCTAGTAATGCACCAGTAGCACTCTGCCCGCCTTCTGTAAGCCAGTACTCTGGTATCATCGCTACAAAAATAAAATGAAGGTTGAAGTTTACTGCCACACTTAACCATGAAAGAAAGTAAAACTATTAAAAATGCCACTTATATATGTTCAACAAGTCAATAGCTTATACCACTACGTTAGTGAAACAAAATGAAGTTTATAAAAACAAAATGCAACCGGAATTTAAGAAAAAATGGAAAGCCAATTCTATCTGAAATGCAATTGAATGAAGAATCCTGAATACTTGTTGAAGACCCCTTAAACTTCAATATACATATTTCCAAATATAAATGTTTAGCTGAACAAGTTTTTACAAATTATTATTAGTGGAAAACAATAATGTGATAAGTCATAGGCCTTGCACTAATCTTCAAAAAGCCAAATTACGATCAGGTAGTTTGACATTTTACCTGACCAAAATGGTCCCCAGACCCCTGGAATAAACAGCTTACTCTGTGATACAGCCATATGACAAGTAGATGTACCGCAAACTAATGCCATACGATGGCATATAGCTTCCTTGTCATTCTCTGAAATAAAAAGAATATTCTTTGAAATTAAGTGCACAGTTTCATGTACATATCACAGATGTAAAAGTTTATTCCATCTGTCAAAAAACCTTGAATATCAGCCGCAGATTCAGGGATGCTTTCCATAATTCCCACACCACCAGCATGAGCATCAATCAGTGAAATCCCAACAGGAATTCCTGCTACAAGGCCCAGCTCCTGAAAATACAAATCGCTGCTTAGGGAAGTTCAAAGACCCAGGCATCATGATAAAAATCCAGGGAAACAAACACAACCCCTGAAGCCCACAGAAAAGGGAAGTATCTTATAGTATCCAAAAGAAGTCTCTAATTTGTCAATACTTCAAATCAATGTGAAATCTTCATTATAAAAATTCTTGCCTTTGCAGCCGTAGGAGTTAGACCAGAACCCAAAGGATGTCCAGGGAATGCTACACTCCGTCCTGTTTAAAGTAGGATGGATTGTGTCAATTTATCAACTAACTGCAAACAAGAGTCAAAAGCATTTAGAGCTGCAGTCCTACAGAAACAAATATTTCCAGTATACTATGATAGATATCATCTACGCAGACAAAGCTAGAAGGAATTGTAAAAATAAGGCATCCACCGCAGGCATACACTGGTATTAATAATAGCAAGAATTAAGGAACTAGATATTTGCTGAAATATAATTAAAAAAATAGAACTCGACCAAAACTTAGTAGACAACCATGAGAGCTTATAAATAATAAAACAAACAGGTAAAATTAGTTGCGTGTCTCTCTTAAGATTGTAAGACTCATGGAATAAAGAGATGGTACCCCAATAATAGCATCTCATAGAATGCAGTGTATCTCATAAAACAATATCCACAGAAATGATGCAGAGATTTGAAATGACCATACCAATCTTTGCATGATGTCCATCTACTAGATCACCCAAGCCAATCTCTTCCCAAAATTCATCATCCCATCCACAAGCTTCCATGTCTCTTGAATCCTTCTCATTCATCTGCTGCATGTGTGCATGACCAAGATATGTCCATTTGCATACTGTTGAACATAAACTTCGAGTATCATCTCCCGTTGCCCTAAAGAAATTTAAGCAAAAAAAAACTTCATACAAATCAGCCCCAGTTCAGAAAATCAATGTAGTTAGGAAAATACTTTAGGCTAGAATTGAACGTGCCTGTATGACAACCAATCACTTAAGTCCATCCACCTAAATGCCATTGACCAAGATTCTTGCAAGTTTTCTTTCACCCATAAAAGCTGCATGTATGACAGTATTAGACAAAATAGAACAGCACAAAAAACCACAGACACCATCCTCCAGTTTAAACTATGCCACATATTACAAACAACCCACTTGTTAACTAATCTAAAAGCCATAAAACCAAGAATGTGACTGTGCATTATTGGTAATCCAAACATAGAATACTGTAGGTAACAATGCAGCATATTTCGGATTTGTCTGATGAAAAAGTGAGCCAATGATCATAACAGATTGTTTCTAATTACTTTTGGTGGCTGCATCTCAGGGGAAAGAGCCCCACCACAATACTGTAATACGGGTGAGTTGGAGGAATTGATCTTTTCAGCTTGTTTCAGAGCTCTGTGGTCCATCCATACTATAATATTCCTTCTTGAATCCCCGCTCCAAGAAACTGTAACTGGAGCACCGTCAGCATCAACAGCAACTGCAATACACAACCAATCTTTTCAATTGGAAATCTACAGATGCTTCATAAAATTGTAGGCCATATTATCAAATACCTAAAAACTGGAAAAGAAAAAGAAAGTTTAGGAATAAGAAAGTAAAAGAATGAGAGAGAAGGAGAAAGTCACAGACCAAGCGAACAAGTAGCAGCAAATCCCATGCCAACAACTTCTTCACCAGCAACATTAGCAAGAGAGCATGCTGATTTGACAGACGCGCAGACTGCATGCCAAATATCCGTCGATGATTGCTGGTTCAAGAAAATAAGCAACAAGCTCATAAAGGAATAGAACACAGCTGCTTCGTGTTCAAAATAAAAGTAACACTACCTCAACGCAGTCACCTTGCTTCCATATTTGAATTGGACAACTAGCAGACCCCAAAAGCTTCCCATGATTATCAAAAACGCCTACACCAATCAGCAGAAAAAGATAAATAACCTACACAAACTTGGAAGCAGAATAACTGTCCAATTAAATTAGTCTTGTAATATAATAGTCTACACTACATTTGCATAATTATGGGAAAAGAGCAAAAGAAGCATAATTATACAAGTAATGAGACGATATAAAGCCCTCAAAGAAAGAATGAATTTGATCAATCAAAATACAAACGTCCTTAATAGCTGATGATAGCGAGAGAAGACGAACCAGCGCGCGCACTGCCAGTGCCGACGTCAACGCCGAGGAAGAAGGAGCGAGGAACGGCCACGAGAGGAGTGAGAGTAGACGACATCTCAACGGAGGAGGAGGAGGAGTAGGAGAGATTAGAAGAGTAAGTTGGTGAAGTGCGTTGGTGTTGCCCCAACAGTGGGGTCTTATCGCTCCACGCCCTCCTTTTTCCGCCACCGCCACCATACATTTCTTTCCTTGATTACGTTGTTTAATCAAATATTTTGATTTTTCTCCTAATCAGCCTGTTAATAATAATTTCGATTATTTGTGTAGTTATTAACTTATTATGGATCTTGGATCAAAAGGTATGAGCCGGCCCCCATAAACCAGGCCCATTAATTAAGGGGGGTCAGTCGTTAATAACGACAAAGACAAAAGTCAAAATGCCCAACAGGTACGTGCTTCTTTTGTCTATCTTGAAATCAAAAGTCTACTAGCGAGTCTCACTGTCACTCGCTTCAACTACCACCATGCTCCCTCTCTCCGTCCTCCGCCACCACCACCATTATCGCCGCCACATCTACCTCCGTAAGCTCTTCTACTCCACCGCTTCGTGGGAACCAGTCTACGTACCACTCTCCCACCCGACCTACATGATTTGGGGCTCCAACACCTCCCTTGGCAAAACCCTCGTCTCCACTGGCCTTGCCTCCTCCTTCCTCCTCTCACCTCCGAACAGAACGCCTCACAAGTTCCTCTACCTCAAACCCGTCCAAACCGGCTTCCCCTCCGACTCCGACTCTCACTACGTCTTCGCTAAAGTTTCCTCTCTTGCTTCCCGCCACAACCTCTCTTTATCCTTGCTTGCCTCCAATCACGTTCTCAAAGCTTCCGTCTCCAACGCAATCACTGACCTGAACTTCTATGAAGAGAAGCGAACTGGTCAGAATGCTCCCTTTTCGGAGCTCGTTTGCCAGACTCTGTTTGCATGGAGGGAGGCGGTTTCGCCGCATTTGGCGGCAGAGAGAGAGACTGGAACTGTGGAGGATTCTGTTGTTGTGAAAACGTTGGAGAATTGCTTGAGAAGTAAACTGGAGAGTGAAGCACAATTCGAGAGAATGAATGCTTTGTGTGTTGTGGAAACTGCGGGAGGCGTCGCTAGTCCTGGTCCTTCTGGAACCCTACAATGTGATTTGTACCGGTATGTAAGTGATTCATATTTTAAATGGATAGTGATTTGAAAGCTAATAGTTCCTCAAATATGTCGATAGGCCTTTTCGATTACCTGGTATTCTTGTGGGAGATGGGAAACTAGGCGGAATTTCTGGAACCATTTCGGCTTACGATAGTCTGAGACTAAGAGGATATGACATTGTTGCTGTTGTTCTTGAAGATGGCGGCCTTGTCAATGAAGTCCCATTACGGTCATATTTGCGTAATAGGTACTTAAACAGGCAAGCTTTTAACATGTTGACCACCCTCTTGTTCTAGAGGTGTGTTCTTTAATCCTATGCGAATTGGGTCTTATTCTGTCTTGTCTCATTCATTTTTTAGGGTCCCTGTAATAGTGCTACCACCTATTCCACAGGATATGTCAAATGACCTTGTGGAATGGTTTGGTGACTCCAATGAAGCATTCAATTGTCTCAAGGAAATATTGCTGTCAGCTTATTTAGAAAGGATGAGAAGATTGGATGAGATGCCAAAGAAAGCAACAAATGTTTTCTGGTGGCCATTTACTCAGCACAAGCTTGTAACTGAAGAAAATGTTACTGTGATTGATTCTCGAAGCGGCGAGAATTTTGCGGTTTACAAGGTTAGTGTTGTGATAACGAATCAGTTTATGACTGCAAAAATTTTTGGACATTTCCTTTCTTGCCTTTCTTACCCTTTTCTTGTTTTCCATAAGCCTTTAAATATGGCACAGTGGCTAGAACTTCCTCTTGACTACATCTAAAAACAGTTGTTGTTATTAGTGTTAACAAGCGAGGATAAAGGGAACTTTGGGCAAGGAACTTCTTTACTTTTCCTTGATGTTCATTCTTAATTATATTTGACCATCTATGCTTTGCTTTACTGCAATCTGATTGTTATCCTTTGGTTGAAGTTACCTCTTCACCTTAAATGCTGACCAATTTTGCTTTTCTTACAATTGCAGGGCCAGAGTAATAAGTTTATGACGCAACAATTTGATGCATGTGCTAGTTGGTGGACTCAAGGACCTGATGCTACGCTTCAGGTTAGGTTAACGGCACATGGTCATTTTTTATTCTTGTTAGCAGTTTTGATTGCTTGCTATATTATTGTTAGTTAATGGCAAGATCTAGATGTCAGCTTTCCACCAGCTATACACATCTCCTGTTCCAGTGTCTTATCCTTTCTCTTCCACTTTAGTTTCATCTTTTTCATTTGCATGGCTTCACAACAATATGGTGATGGATGTCTGATTGGTTAGGTGGTTTCAGACTGAGCTTGCACGAGATATGGGCTACTCTGCTGCAAGATTTGGTCACATTATGTTCCCTGAGAATGTTTATGAGCCAGCTTTGCGTTGTGCTGAGCTTTTGCTTGAGGGTGTTGGCAAAGGTCAGTATACTTTATGGACTATATGTTGTGCATATGGGTGTGTGCTGATGTTGAAAAGTACGTAATTCTTATTCTTCTGTTGCTCGTTATTATTATTATTTTTTTTGCGGTAAAGTGATAACAGTTTTAGATGTCTTCCTTCTCAATGTATTTAGCTCTACTCAAGTAAGGATATCATCAACGTGTATGCTTAATTTTTGGTTTATTGGGTGGACATCCATTTTCTTTTTACGATTCTTATTTCTCTTCATTTTATCATGATCAGTCAACTATTAATTTACTGAAAAACTTGTTTTCTTCAATTGCCTATCTCAGCCTTTTGTTTGTTTCTAAGCACATCCTATGTAAGTGTGAGGTATTAGGACTTGTGTTTCTTCTTTTGCAGGTTGGGCGTCTCGAGTATACTTCTCAGATAATGGATCAACTGCAGTTGAAATTGCGCTCAAGCTGGCATTCCGTAAATTTTGTTCTGATAATGGATTCCTATTCAATTTTCTCAAGAATAATGGAGCTGAAAAACCTATTGAGCTAAGGGTAGGCATTGATGATTTTGTTTCCACAATGTATGTTTCATATTGTGTGTATCAGTTGATGCAAGAAATGTTGGTCTCATGAAGAAAAAGTGCTTTTGAGGTGAAAAGTTTAATTACAATATAACTTTATGCGAAAATTTAGCCTCTTTTGAGGTTTGCGATGCAATTTGTTCAATACAACTTCTGGATAATCTTTGTGGTCCCATTTCAGGTACTAGCACTTAAAGGGTCTTATCATGGTGATACTTTGGGTGCAATGGAAGCTCAAGCCCCATCACCTTTCACAGGCTTCCTTCAGCAGCCATGGTATGGATTTCATTATGTAATCATTTTGAAGAAATAACGCAAACTCAAATTATTGATGTTAAGTAATAGAAGTGACTTCATTTGGCTTGAACCTCTAATGCCTATTGTATTTTTCATGTGTCAGTGTGAAATGTGTGAATGTTGTGCCCAACGTGAAAAGGATTTTAGGCATTACAATAATCAAGTGTGCAATTTAATCATAACTTGGTGATAAAATAATGAAGAAAATGCAGTTATTGACTTTGGCATTATGTACCAAAACAGGTACAGTGGAAGAGGCCTTTTTCTAGATCCTCCTACAGTGTTTATGTGCAAGAGTTTGTGGAATCTTTCCCTGCCTGCAGGGATGCATGCTGAGAACATAATAGAAAAAGAAATGAGTGAGTGAACTTGGAGTTCTTTACAAGTATTGTTGTCAATGGGCAGTGAAGAATTCCACCTTACCTATACTGATCTTATTAACAGTGTTCAGTTGTCGCAAAGAAATCTTTGATAAGAGCAGAGACCAATCTGATCTTGCTGGAATTTATGCATCATACATCTCATCGCAGCTGTTGGAATTTTCTGGTTCAGAAGGATCTTTGCAGGTTGGAGCATTGCTTATAGAACCAGGCAAGTCTGTTCTGTAATATGAATTCCCATTATTAGCATTCCCTTCATATATTTTACACCATTTAAGCACATATTTTAAGGGCTCTGAATGGTTATTTACCTTTTCCACATGAGATGTATGATGCGGTTCTTTTGAGAAAAGCTAATTTTGGGTTTTAGGGTTAGAAGCATTGAGAATTAGAAGAAAAGAAACAGAGAATACTGAAAGAAGAGTAGAGAATTAAGAGCGGGAAAGTTTCTGTTATTCATTACCCCTTCAACCCTCCAACGACTATATAACAACTAGTATAACCTTTGGAGATGTATCGGTAATTATCAGTCACGTGATTTACTACACGACTTCGTTTTTACTCATAATTTCTACACTACATCGTGTCTATGTACAATTATCATTATTACTATCATAAGTCGCTACGACACTGTTTGGGTATAGTACTGTTCATCGTCTTCTTCCACCCGCAGCCTGGATCATACGTCAGCTTCTTCATGGTTCCCCATCAACTTCTACTCCTATCAATGTATTATGAAATTTAATGTCTTGTATAAAACATGGAACCATGCATATATCAAAATGCTGTGTGTATGAAATGCTAGTTTTGGGCATTTCTGTCCTTCCTGCTGCAAATTTTGTTTTCTGATTCATATTTAAGTCTCTTTCTTAAGAAATGTTTGTATGTTGAATGTTAATGTTAGGCCCTGCAAAGGAAGTGGAAAATGTTACGTTAAGGTTCCTTTGGACTGATTAGTAATTCCTGCTCCAAAGGACATGGACCACTGCATATTACAGCATCTTTGTCAGCTCAGTTAGCCTGAGTTTACCTATTTCTTTCAACATCTTCTGGCTATGCTGATTTTTTTTCCTAATTCCCAGAGATATAATTAAGAAATTTCTTATGGCGTCTTTTACCATTGTTATTACTCAAATTTCAATTTCTGTTGGCTCCTCTGCTGTTTCTTCCTATGAAATAGTTTCTGTAAAGCAGGATATCAAAATTCATAGCAATTCAGAAGTGTACCATATAGGACTTAGAAAACTTCCTGTCTATGTGCACACACACACACACACACTAGATACAGGATTTTTGTGGTTCCAATTCTCTTAAACGTTGCAGATTGATTGCTAATTTCTTCCTGATGGTTGATTACCCACTGGCCTGTGCACAGATCCAATGTTTTGTTTCTTAGTGCAGCTTTATAATTCTGTGAAAATTGCATACTTTGTAGTTATACAAGGTTCTGGAGGAATGCTTATGATTGATCCACTTTTCCAACGGGTACTTGTCAATGAGTGCCGAAATAAGAAGATTCCTGTCATATTTGATGAAGTTTTTACTGGTTTCTGGCGTCTTGGAGCAGAGGTTTATTGCCTTCCATCATCTCACTGTATCCATTCCTTTTTCCTTTTCCCTTCTGGCCTTGTTTGATTTACCAAGTGAAGCTCTTTAACAAAAGTTGCATGTTGATTTATTTTGTCTTGTGAGGGTGGATTGTATATTGCAGACTGCTGCAGAGTTGCTTGGTTGCATGCCAGATATAGCCTGTTTTGCGAAACTTATGACAGGAGGGGTTATACCCTTGGCTGTCACCCTGGCATCAGATGTCATTTTTGATTCATTCATTGGAGATTCGAAGGTAGGGGCACTACTTTGGGTTTTTTATGCCAAAAAGAAATTTACTTCCTGTCCATTTGTCTGATGACTTCTGAGATTATATGCTTTTAGTAATCCCCATCCCTTGGCTCACTATACGGAAAAACAGTGGCAGAGATCCACTTAATATCAGTATACAGCAAGAACATTGTTATATGCATTTTTAGATTCTTAAGCAACTGGTTCCTTGGTATTGTAAATTGAGTCTTAATTGGGAGTTGTTCTTTCAAATTTATTGGCCAAAGTACAACTACCTTCTCATAGTTTAGTGATATCATGTTCAGCTAAAGGGGTTCATCAAGTAAGTACACAATTACTCATTTGAATAGGCAAGTGTTTTTCTCTTTTGAGTCCAAAGGTAAGTTTGTAAACTTTAATGAATGTAGCGTATACTTGACCTAATTTAAGTATTGAATTTCTTCCTTTGTTATTTCCCTTGTTTCTTCCTTAATTTCTTATTTTCCTATTTACAATTTCATATCTACTAGAGTATCTGATACACATTACTTCTCATGTTATACTTAAGCATGCCTGTGCTAAATATATCTATGTCATCGTATGCAAGAGGATGAATGCAAACAGGTATTGACATGTATAACAAGCAATCAGAATTTGAGTGAAATATATATTTGATTTCGGTTTCAGCTTCAGGCCCTTTTGCATGGACACTCATACTCTGCTCATGCTATGGGATGCACGGCTGCTGTTAAAGCCATAAATTGGTTTAAAGATCCTCAGACAAACCATAATATGATTCCTGAACAAAGGTTGCTTCGAGAGGTATGTGACAGGATTCTTTTCTTTTTGCATTGTACTTCCATCCATTACCAAAGTAATAGTATACATGAAATTCTGAAGTCGAGAAGATATGATGGCAATACTTTAGTTTAGATATATTCATGTATGAGTGAGCAATAATAGATACTAGACAAAGTTGATATTGAATTCTACCCATGCTCTCGTGTCCCTTGGCTCAAGACTCTAAAGGAGACTTGAATTAATGGCTAAATAATGTTCATGTCTACTTTCAAAAGTCACCCCTACAGAAAAGCAGGAATTTACAAATGTTTTAGCCGGTCAAGTTTCACTCAGTTCCCTAGTCAACTAATGCATGGAGACAAAAAGTGTCAAATAGTCCATTTCTTCTTTTCTATTATTTCTTCTCTATTCACCAAATGTTGATAAGCATTTGGTAACGAAATGACGGCACATCCTGCTGCTTCTTTTTTCCTTTGTGATTTCCTTCTTAGGGTGGTTTGTAGGAATGCTTGGTTTGGCAAACATACAATTATCTGGCAAGCGATGATACATTATTAGTTTGATACTTGCAGTTATGGGATGATGAACTGGTGCAAGAGATATCATCACATCCTTCTGTACAAAGAGTGGTCGCAATAGGAACTCTCATCGCTTTGGAATTACGAGCAGAAGGGCTTAATTCTGGGTAAGCCTACTTTCACTTGCCTGCTTTTACTATTTGTTTTGTTTGACAGAAACACTTCAGGGTTTTGCTGTACAAGTGTATATTATACTTGATAGTGCTCAGCGAGATGACAAGCACGAGCTTTATACAGATACGCGTCCTTATACGCACGGTCTCTTCTCCAGAAGCTCCGCGAGGATGGTGTTTACATGAGGCCTTTAGGAAATGTGATTTATCTCATGTGTGGCCCCTGCACGGCTCCCGAAATCTGCAGGCAATTACTTGTCAAACTCCAGGCACACCTTGAAGAGTTCAGCATAGTCAAGGAGCACCAGGCATCCATCAAGAATTGAACATCCAGTAGATGCCAGCTTTCATCCTTTCCTTTTAACAAAGAAAAGGGGTTATTTAATTCGTCATTCTAAATTGATAGAAGCTTTTCTAAGAGTAGTTTTGCCCTAAATTTCTTTGACAGAGTCTACAAATCAAGGTTGTTTAAGCCCAAGGAGTTTGTGATGCATTGCCTGTTTCTAGCCAAAAGGGATTTTATTATTTAAAATAAATTTCTTTTTCTAATAGCAAGTTGTCATTTTTTAATTGGATTTTTATTTTTAGTAACATTTTGGCGGTAATGAATAAATAGTTTAATTAACATAAGAGGACGAAGTGACGACAGTCTTATGACGTGAGCCAATCACAAGATAGTGTTTAATGTAACGCATGGTTGTCCGCTCAGAAGATCAACGGCCAAGATCTTCCCCATCAATCGGTTCGTACGCCCTACCACAATCTATCACCAAGGTGGTGGAAGATGGTCAAACACGTCTGTGGCACTGTTTTTTTAAATTAAAATAAATTTAGAATTAAAAAGATTCAATACGTTAATAAAATTTGAATATATTAAAAATTTTAAAATATAATTATAAGAGATTATTTTTAGTTATAAAATTTTAATTAAAATTATTAGATAAAATTAGTTGATTTATTTTATTTATAGAATTAAATAATTTATAAAATTAGCTAATTAATAAATATTAAGTTATTAAAATAAATAGAATTAAAAAATTAAAATTTGAACGATAAATTTTAATGGATTTACTGTTTTAATCATTGGCACCAAAAAGCAGACCTACGTGGAACATAGAGTACGTGAACATTTCCTCGTTTTCAGACCAAAAGGTATTCAGCCAACCATAATAGACCTAAAAAGCTTTAAAGAAGATTTAAAGAAATAAGCAGAAATTAAAATGATAAAAATAGAAAGGATCAAATCCGATACTCTTTAAAGTTTTAACGATTTTCTCTCTATTTTCTCGCTCACCAAACACACTCTCCAACTCTTAACACGAAGCCTTTTGCACATCTGTCTCAGGTCTCTTTTTCTCTCTCAATCTTTTTGGTTGTGAAGATAATTCATTTTTCATATGAGAACCTTTTTCTTATCTTTTGTCTTCTTATCGATTGTTATTTATGATGATCTTTTGTTGATATTGAGGATTTATTTTTTTTAACAGTTTTAATTTTACAGTAACTGGCTGTAGCTAATTTGAGTCGTGTACTTTGTATATTGATCTGCGATTAGAAAGGTGAAGTTTTTGATAGTTAGGGTTTTTGGTGTGCTTTTGCAGATCTGAAAAATTTTGAGTTTGGAAGATTGGGTGAAGGATGCAGACCAGGTACATGGAGAGGACTAATAGTATGGGTAGAGGAAAGCGGCCCTTAGAAGCAGGAGACGAGGGACAGCAACCTGAGCGAAAACGCCCTGCTTTAGCTAGGTGAAGCTTGAGAGATTTGTGCTTTTCGTTGACTATTTGACTTTTTGGGCCTGATTTTTTATCTATTGGGTTTTAGTGTACTGAGTTACCGCATGAGTTACATTTGTTGGATTTTTTTTTCGCTGTTAGCTTGTGCAAAAGAGTTAATTGTGATCGGCTTTTGTTTGGATAGCCTCCTTTCTGTTGGCCCTGAAAATGGGAGATACGTTTTTAGTGTAAGTCGAAGTTGGCTGTGTTTAGTGTATGGTAAGTGCTGAAAGACAATATTAATCCGTTGGTTTACTGTAAAGTTTATCAAACAATCAAGAAAGCAAGAGTTAGGATGCCTTTTCAAATTTCTGAAGGCTTAGGCTAGCAGTGGAACTTTGGACTATCTAAAGGTTGAATACATCTGTGAGAAATTGACTGATTAAAAAATGTAGTGGAGAAGGATAAGAAGCAAGACTGTTGTACATTGGTTTGCTTACAAGTAAAAGATTAGGGGCATTATGTTTTGCTAAATGAATATTTTAATTCAGAAAATGATGTTGCGTTAATATGTGGTGTGGTTATTTTGCAACTGAATGTTTTATGTTTGTTCCTTAAACCCAAGTTGCTGACTACAATTGTTTCAGGAACTGCATTATCTAAGACTTATTCATTAGATAGTGTTTGTATTGAATACATTTTAATGTGCATTCAGTGGTTTCTGTAGTGTTATAGTAGAAGCTCTCAAGGTTGACAGTCTTCAGAAGCTCTTTTCGTCAATGGAACCTATTCTCCGAAGAGTTGTAAGATTTTTTTCGACATTTCTTTTTTTTGCAATCTTTCAACATCACCAATTCAAAGTAGACCTAGTTAGGAAGGTTTTAAAGGGAAGTTGAGACATGAGTACTGAATTAATCACAACTAACTTTAATGTAAATGAGCAAGAGAACCATCTGAATGTGGAAGTGGAGTTAAGGAGAAAGAAAAATCTGGTGATTTCTTCGTGGCAGGGAAACTAGATGAATTTGAATAAAAATCAAGTTCAGGGATAGAAGCTAAATCTGGATTGAGCTAAAGTAAAATTATTTCTGGCATCACGCTGGAATTCCTAGGAGGTGAAAATATAGCTGATTACTTGGTAGAAAGAAAAAAAGGAGTTCGTTTAACCTCACTAAATAATCTAGAAACTGGTGGTTGAAACACAATCTTTCTTTTGAATTCTAACAGTGTACTATGAAAAACATTTATATCTCATGAAACTTGTTACTAATTCATAGCAAGTTGTGGCAGGTAAGTGAGGAAGTGGAACGTGCTTTGGCAAGATTGGGCCCTGCAAGACTCAGTTCAAGGTACACAGTATTCCTGATCAGTGTGTGCATACAGCTTGCTTTTTTAGTCTATTTGCCTTACTTGATTTTGAATGATAAAACACAAATGTGATGGTTATAGTGATGTTTATCCATGTGTTTTCTGACATTTGACTAAGCATGCAATTAAAGCTGATTAGAATATGAAGAAGCATCCAAAGTTAGGACTCTTCATAAGACATACTAATCAAACCATACTAAAAGGCTTCTTTCTTGTTGAAAAAAAATTAGATGCACCATGTCACCAATTTTTTCATTAAATTTCTGACAGTTAAACAACTCTTTTGAAGTGTTAGGTCTTCTCCAAAACGGATTGAAGGCCCAGATGGAAGAAACTTGCAATTGCACTTCAGATCGAGGCTGTCTCTTCCTCTCTTCACAGGAGGAAAAGTGGAGGGAGAGCAGGGTGCTGCTGTCCATATTGTTCTTCTTGATGCTAATACTGGTCATGTTGTTACTTCTGGCCCTGAGTCATCTGTGAAACTAGATGTTGTTGTGCTTGAAGGTGATTTCAACAATGAAGATGATGAAAGCTGGACACAGGAAGAATTTGAAAGCCACATTGTTAAGGAACGTGAAGGAAAGAGACCTTTGTTGACTGGTGACTTGCAAGTGACTCTTAAGGAAGGAGTTGGGACACTGGGGGATCTCACTTTTACTGATAATTCAAGTTGGATAAGGAGTAGAAAATTCAGACTTGGCTTGAAGGTTACCCCTGGATATTGTGATGGCATGAGGGTTCGTGAGGCCAAAACAGAGGCATTTACTGTTAAGGATCATAGAGGGGAATGTTAGTTCTTACACTTTTAATGTATTTGGATGTTTTATAATTCTTTCATCTCTGCAGACTGATTGACAGTTTATGCCTTTTCTTTGACAGTGTACAAGAAGCACTATCCTCCTGCATTACATGATGATGTTTGGAGATTGGAGAAAATTGGCAAGGATGGTTCATTTCATAAGAGGCTAAACAATAGTGGAATATTCACAGTTGAAGACTTTTTGCGACTTGTGGTCAGGGATCCTTCAAAGTTGCGGAGTGTAAGTGTTCTCTTTGGCTCTCTAGTTAACCATCTTTTGCTTTGCACTTATCTTCTGATGTGCCATTCTTTGGTTTTAGATTCTGGGCAGTGGTATGTCAAATAAGATGTGGGAGGCTCTATTGGAGCATGCTAAGACTTGTGGCCTTGGTGGAAAGCTTTATGTGTACTATCCTGAAGATTCAAGACATGTAGGTGTTGTATTCAACAACATATATGAACTGACTGGCCTTATTTCAGGGGAACAGTATTACTCTGCTGACTTTCTTTCTGATGAGCAGAAGGTTGGTATATACTTACTTTATTCCCAAGTTATTACTTGAATCTAAAGCTTAGTTCTTGATGTGACATTTTGAGTTTAAATGAGAAACTGAAGTTGATACGTAGAGGATAAACTATAAAGACTTGTATGTTACCAAGCAGCTCTTTTTCAGCTTCATTAGGCAGTTTGACTTAGACCAAGATTTAATAGAAATTTATTATTTGATTGTGTGACATTTATGAATGTAGTTGAGCAAGTTGCTTTTGTCTCTTTTCCAAGATAGATTTTTGTTGCACATTTTCAATGATTCTCGTTTGGTCAGAGTGGACTGGAGGTAATTTCTGAATTGAAAACTGTTTGTGCAGGTCTTTGTAGATACATTAGTGAAGAAGGCATACGAAAACTGGAACCAGGTCATAGAATATGATGGGAAGTCACTGTTGAGCTTCAAGCAAAATAAGAAGTCAAGTACTTCTAAAAATGAACTTAGCATGGGTCAGATAGGATATTCTAATGCTTTGGACAATCAAACACAACTTACCCGTCTGCCGGCTTCAGTTCCTACTGAGCAGTCTGCTGGTCATTCAGGCTTAAATGTTGCAGGCATGTATTAGTATATTCTAAATATTAAATAAAAAGTAGTATTTAAATACTTGCTGAAATGACTTACTATTATCTTCTTCTTTGATATACTGATCAGGGTATAATAATGATTTGGGAACTAAATACTCTGCTCAGACCCAGCTCGGGAATCCACATTCACGGACTCAATTTGACACTACGTCATTTGCGTCTCAAGGACAAATAATTGGTAATTCTCATGAGTCACAATCCATACGGAATAATGGCAGTGCTGTGGGCCTGGCCCTTGGTCTACCTCAGTCATCTACTTCTGGCTTCCACTCTCTAGGGGCTTCCATTCAGCCATCTAGCATTAATCCATTTGAGGACTGGAGCAATAGTAGGGGCAAGGGAGTTGATGAATTCTTGTCAGAGGATGAGATTCGTCTCCGAAGTCATGAAATGCTTGAGAATGAGATGGATATGCAACATTTGCTCAGACTCTTCAGCATGGGAGGGCATAGCTCCATAAATGTACCTGAAGATGGGTATGGGTTCTCATCTTTCATGGCATCACCGATGCCTAGTTATGATGAGGATCGTGCTCGTCCTGGTAAAGCTGTTGTTGGCTGGCTGAAGATCAAAGCAGCAATGAGATGGGGGTTCTTTGTCAGGAAGAAGGCAGCTGAGAGACGGGCTCAACTTGTTGAGTTGGAGGATGAGGAATAGTTGATTCTTCTATGGTCATGCGTTTTGTTTGACAGTATGGATATTTGGAAGAGTATAACTCTTTTCCTAATCCCGCTGACATCTTAAGGTCCTAAGACAGCATTCAGGTAGTTTGTTTTAGGAATCTAGAAGACCTCTAGTGTTCGGCTTCTCTCTCTTGTACAATTACCTGTACAGTATGTTGTTTCTTTGTTGTCCTTCCGACTTAAGCAAGACGCCCGTCTAATCATTTGTATCATTGGTTTGTGTAAGATATATGCTTTTGGATTTCTGCTGGGAAATTGTATGTCTCTGATAATGCCCCCGTTCAGTTTAGTTGTCTGGTTAGGGGAACGTTATTGATGATTTGTATGAGGATGATTTATTATTGTTCTGTTCACTTCTTGGTTGACACATCAAATATATATTTTTGATCAAATACTTATCGGACGTGAATTATGTACTGTCTTTTTAAGGATTACTCTTAGTTGTTATAGAGCTACAGCGTCGTTAGATTCTGTTGTGTTGGACGAGCAGTTTCGTATGACCTTGAACCTAAAAGATAGTCGTTGCATTTACTGATCAACTAGCAAGTTGCTCAAGCCAATCTGAAACCAGAAGTGAACCCTACAAAATTGAAAAGGATGAAACAGGACGTGGCATATGAACAAGGAACCAGAGTACTCGGTCATACGATTTTGTATTTATGCCAGCCTAAAGAGACAGGGCAGTAGTTGTCAAGTACTCTTGTCCTTTTGCTCCTTAAAATGGTGTGAGCCAAGCTTACCCTTTACCCATTTTCCGGGGTCTATATTTTCATTTGCGCATGACATACTGTACGATTAAATAGCTGAGATATGAGACAGCAACTAACTTACGTTCTTTTAGAACTTGCTACAGAAACTATCAAAAGTCCCTCTTGTACACTGGAAGAGTCTCTTTAATCAATCTTTTCATATGATTTCTCGATTTAATTGTTAGAAAAGAGACTTAAGTCTGGCAAATTGTAGAATTGATCTTAAATGTAAGGCATTAGTTGGTAAAGAGAGTGAGGATCCTTCGTCCAATTTTATAGTGTCCAATGCTTAAAACAACTTTATTTTGAATAGAGTTAGATAGTCTCTAAATTCATGTCTAATAGTCAAAACGACGTTGTTGTAAATATTGAACATGATTATACAAAGTAAAATTAGACAGAGATTTGAACTCGTAAAAAGGTATACCAGAATTTTGTTAAAAAATCAAAGAATTTTTACTACCCAAATGCTACACGTAGAGATCAACATAATTGAATGATAGCTAATGGAGCAGAAAGGAATAAGCGCTACACAGGACATTCCCTAAGACATGTTGCATTCTGGAGGAAGACCTTGTGGAAATCTTTTTTTGTCTTTGCAGTAATTGTAGATCATGTAGTTCTTCTGCACCCACTGAAGCCTTTGTGCGTTTGTTGAATCAAGCTCCTCTGAGAGCCAATTTTTTTCGTTATTGGCTGATGAACCTGTGCCACAAGAAGATGCTCCATTGGACCAAACACAAGCATTGGCGTTGAAGTTCCTGTAA